>JXCR01062751.1:69547-107034 GCA_002079205.1 Phalaenopsis hybrid cultivar | reverse complement strand
AAATATGAAATTATGCACAAGTAACTCATTCATTTAGATGTTCTTAAACATGCACAACTTGAGAATATCAAAACTCACTCATATAAGTTTTAAAATACTCACACGTCTCAAATTGTTATATTTTAGAATAATCTTGAAATTGATACACTTTGAAATCATTTAGAGTTTATGAATTTCGGTTGAAAAGTTTCATTTTGGGCTTTGCAGGGAATCATCTTATGTTCGCTAGCAAATTATATTGCGAATTCGGTACCGAGTCTTCCAAATTTAAAAAACTTCACGTTTGAATTTTGCTTTAACCACTTAAGAGCCTAGGTTTGGAAAACTCAATTTTGAATTAATTTTCATCCCTATGAGTCTAAATTTGGAAAAACCCAATTTGAATTGACTTTTAGACCCTAAGAGGCTAAATCTTGAAAGCTCAATTTTGAGTTGATTTTTAAAACCTACGAGCTTAAGTTTTAAAATCCACAACATTTAAATATTTTGAAGTCCTAGAAGCTTAAATTTAAAGACCCAATTTCAATTATTTTCAAGCCTTGGGAGCCTAAGTTTTACTTAAAGCTCTCATTCAATTTTTTTTAAGAAATGAAATGCTTCATATTTTAAATTATTTTATAAGTTCCAATTGTCCAAAAATTTAAGTTCTTTATAAGTCTAAATCATCCAAACATTTTAGCAACCTTCTGACATCATTAGGTGGCATGGGAGAATGTCAGCCTTCTCAACTATCTTAAAAGACTTGTTGGCACAGTGGACGGGGAGAAAAAATATATATTTAGCCTACGATCTTAAAATGCGCTTTAGGCATTCAATGTATCTACAAAAAGGGTCAAATTACAAGCAAGCATTTTCCCAAGCGGTACTTTAATTTCCCTGATTGGTTCTTAATTTCAAGGACAAGTACTCACGTTTCTCATGGTAGGTACTTAAATCTCTTGATTGTTATAAAAATTTTCCAAGTTTGAAATTTCTTGAATGATTCTTAATTCCCAATGATGAGTACTCGAGCTTTTTCAAATGGATACTTTAGAAAAAGTTTTCACTACCCCATTTTTTTACCTTTTGTGNGGCATAAATTACTGGTTTTTGGTAATTCTCTTAGAAGATTTTTATCTTCTAAATAAATCATGCGAACAAGGCCACATTTATATAATTAAAAATGAGTTTGGAATCCGTATTTCCATAAATATAAATGACTTGGGATTTTCCAGCCCTGTGAAAGTAAATTTGACAATTAATTCTTATCTCATAGAGAGATAATTGCTGCCATTGATCACCTATTTCTATTATGCTCTTCATAGAGCTAATTAATGCATTTTGCAATACATTAGGATAAGTAGACATATTATTTGAAGTTCATACTTCTTCTGTAATACAATGATTTGTAAAATCTTGTAATTCGGTATTTGAAATGTTAGCTACTTATTTAATAAGAAAAGATGTTTCTTTTGTAATTTTGAGATTTGCAAAATATCTTTTGTTTTTTGTAATTGAGATATTTAAGGCAATTCATCATCTTAGATTTTTCCAGTCAGAAAATATTTTACTTTCAGTAATTCTTTTAGATTGTTGCCGCCATAGCAATCTAACATTCTAATTTTTTGATTTGTAATTCAAGAATTTCTAAATAATTGTTTAATTCGGGATTAGACTTGTCATCAGTCTCACCAGCTATGTCATAAATCTCCATACTTTCAATATATGTATTTATTTCTTGTATAATTCACGAGTTAGAGTGTCAGCAAAAGTATTTTTATTGCACTCGATATATTTTATATTAAAAGTATAAGAAGAAAACTAACTTTGTCGTCTAATTAGTCTTTTATAAGGCAGTGAGTCTTCTATTTTTTGTTTGATAAATGAAATAGAAGTCTTATGGTCTGTTCTAACTAGAAGTCTCATTTAGAAATATTTCGAATTTATTTATTGCTTTTTTAATTGCTAGTAATTCTTTTTTATTAATATAGTAATTTTGTTTTGTAGTTGTGTACGTATCTGAGCTGTATCTGCACAAAAGTTCAATACCATTACATTGAGCTTTTAAAATTGCTCCCCATGCTAACTCAGAGCTGTCATGTTCTATAATTAAATAATCACCAGAGACATGTAAATGTAATTTAAGAAGATTTTTACATAGATCTTTGATCTGCTGTAAACTTTTTTGATCATTTTCATCTCAAATCCAAACCATATTTTTCCGTAATTTCTTTTCTAATAGAGCTCGTAGTTCTGCATGATTTTTAATGAATGCTTTGGCGTAATTAATATAACATAAAAATCGCTGCAGATCTTTTTGATTAATAATATGCTGAAAATAATTGATTTTTGTTAAAATATGTTCTTGTAACTCTATTGCTCCTTTATCTATACTAAGTCATAGAAATTCAATATATTTGTTACAAAAACAACTTACTTTTTGCTTGATGCGATTCCTTGTTTTTGCGCTTTTTGTGAGAAAAGGGCTAAATGTTTTAAAAGCCGTGCCAGAGTTTAACTAAATATTAAAATTTCATCTATGTAAATTAGACATAATTGAGATAATTCGATAATGATTTTATCCATTCTTCGTTGAAATATTTGTGGAGCATTTTTTAATCCAAAGGACATAACATTCAATTTATAATGTCCTTGAGGAGTGCTCAAAACTGTAAATTCTCTACTATTTGGATGCATCATAATTTGCCAAAACCCAGATTTACAATATAATTTAGAAAATCATTTAGCTGTTTTAATGTGATTTATTAATTCTTCTTTATTTGGTAGAAAATATTCATCAAATTTTGTATTCTCATTAAGTTTTTTGTAATTGATTATCATTCTGGCTTTTCCAAAATGATAATTGCTGGCTTCTATTTGGTAGAAATCATGCTGAACAAATTATTTCTTATATATATATATATATTAATATGGTAATTATTGCTAATTATCCTTTCTGTACAAATATCGTTATGTATTTAATCATTTTTTACTTTAAAGGAATGCCCACGCCACAATTAAATTTCACCACAATACTCTATTTTTATGGCTTGAGCCTTCAACTTACAATTTCTATTTTCTTTTTTTTATGTTTGCTTTTTGTTGGCAAATCACCACTTAAGTTTATTTCGCTTTTTTTCAGCTTGAGCCAGCTGGTTCGCTGGATGGCAGCGAAAGCTGAGGAGTTGGGTGTAGAAATTTATCCCGGTTTTGCTGCTAGCGAGGTACTTCTCTTGATTTTGCTCATTATAACAGTTCACGTTTGTTTGGTGCTTTGCTCTAAGCTTCATAATTGGACAGATTCTATATGATGAAAATAACAGGGTTGTTGGGATTGGGACTAATGCCATGGGCATTGCCAAAGATGGATCGAGAAAGGAAACTTTTCAAAGTGGCATTGAGCTGAGAGGCATGCCAGTGAAGCACTTCTTTTCTTTATTAGAAAGTCGAGACATAATTTCTTCCTCTGTTTTACTGTATTTTTGTCTTAGAGAAGGATGTGTTTGTACGTTAGTTAATTTTTTATTTTTAATACCATGTTCGTGAAATGAAGGTTTTTGGACCGTCTAATCAGACTTTCATGATGGAATGTTCAGAACATGCTCTTTGCTTGGAAACTGTCTAGCTCCTACTCTTTCTTCTTTTTTTTGGCAAAAACATTCTGCAGTTTTCCAAGCTCCTACTCTTTCTTCTTTCTTTGGCGAAAACATTTAGAAACTTTCCCACTGCTTTGCTGTGCCTTAACTAATTTTTATTTTGTTTTATTTTTATTTTATTATTTTTTTTTTGTGTGAATCATGTCAAATGATTTCATTTCATTCTGCAGATTTACCTAGGGGAGATGTTTGTCATTGGTTGTTTTTTTTTTGCTTAAATTATTTATTAAACCATTTGAAAACTTTTTTTTTCCAAAAGTTCATGTTACTGATTAGGAGCTGTATTCTTGGAATTAATCAATTATTTTACTTGACCTTCTCTGATGAAACCCATTTAAAAACTAGGCCGCTAGTTCGTCGCGACATAAATGTATCGTTTCCTTTCTTATTCACGTTAAGTATTCTCTCTTAATTTGCTTTCTTTAAGAGGGGTGGTTGTCTTAATCCGTTGTTTTATTTGCTTAAATTATTTAAACCATTAATTTTTTTTTGGTTGCAATCATCGATACCGGCTAAGAATGTAATCTTGGCATATATCAATTGTGCTTCTTTTCTTGACCGGTTATAAAATTTGCAATTTCTTATTGCACAATGCCAATTTTTCATTATCTGATTGCTGCATTCAATCTTCCTTTATAGTGAATAACTAATTTTTAATTGTCCAGGGAGGCTAACATTTCTTGCTGAAGGATGTAGAGGTTCATTATCAGAGGTCAGCTTAAAAATATGCATCGCAGTTGNGGCTTACAACAATGTTTTGAGGCTTACACAATAGTCTGATTTTAACACACTGTTTTGGAGCCACTTTATGTGTAAATTTGAACTGATTTTACGCATTGTTTTGGAGCTACTATAGGTGCTGATTTGGGTTGATTTTGATCGCTGTTTTGGAGTTACTTTATGTGTCGATTCAGACCGATTTTGTGCATTGTCTTGCAACAAACTTAAGTACTCTTCTTGAGAGTCTATTTAATTACAGTTGTTGAAAGATTTCACACGTTTTTTTTAGGTTGATTCACTTGTTATTTCCTCTTTTAATTTATTAGTTTTGAAAGTGGATCAACCTTTTCTTTTTGTTTGTTTTACTTTTTTTTTGTTAAATGGTTAACTCATAAAAATGGCGATTGATGATTTAATTAATTGGAAAATATAGNATTCTTATAGATCCATCATAATCATTAGCGTGGAAGTGTGAGAAATTTAAATCATCAAAATGGACTATATAGCTTCTATTAAAATTTATATAACTAATGGATACTCAAATGTTTAATGTACATCTTATATATATTTTCCTTATGGTACTTCCAAAACTATACACCTATTTATCTAAAATACTTGACAAAAATAGTTTAATTGATTATGTTCCAATCTGTTCCTTTTTTGGTGCTTGAAACAGCAGTTATATTATTTGATGAACTAAAAGCTTACTAGGATAAACAATTATAATGCAGGATTTAAAGTACAAGAAAGACCATAATGTTATGCATGTTGCTCTTTTGTGTCTACTTGGGCATCACTAATCATATACATGGACAGCTTAATGCAATAAGTTCAAATTAAGACATTCGTTGATGATTGCATGAGTAAAATACACAATCATAAGAGATAAACATAAATGTCTACAATGAAATGAAATATTTTTTTGATCAAATCATTTAATTCATTAGGTTAGTCCATTGCTGTATTAAACTTCATGTTTTATCTTCTTTTTATTTTCTCATTGATGTTGTTCTTAGTATTAAAAAAAAAATATTGTTTGATCTTTCTATAAACTTTAATACATATATATCACTTGATTGTCATCTGGTCCATCTGCCATCATCATTTCTAATGAGCTCTAAACTTAATCCACATTTGAACTACCAATGGCCTTTAGATGCATGTTTGGATCATCTCGGACCATCTTTTTATTATTTAGAGTTAAGAATTCTTTTGGGCCCTATATAGGGTTCAGGCTCATATTGTTAGTAATTTTATCTATCTCTTTACAACTCATTATAATATGCTAATTTATCTTTCATGAAATGATCTTTCATTGGCATCTTTNTTGGGATGTAATTAACTATAGGGGCTTGCCTCTATGGGGAACTTGGAACCCAGGTAAAATAAACCCTATTTAGTCTTTGTATTAGATAGGGAAATTTGTCAGTCATATATAAAAGGTTCGCAGACTAAATGGATGTCACAAATCTCTTAGTTTGCAGAATTGAGCCTATTATCGGGGTCTACACTTTTCTCTTGGAATGTGTAGTATTTAGGGTGTCAGGCACGATTATGCAAACTATTGGACGAATGAGATCTATTTGGTCTCATTTTAAAACATTCTACTTTCAAAACCTAAACTATATACCTCTTATACTTAAATTAAATAAAAAAATATATATATATATTTTCCTATTTCATATTTTCATAATCTATCTATATCGAAAAAGATGACCGACAACACGGAGTTTAATTTAAAAGTAGAAAATTTCAGTCATTATCTTNTTTATTATTTTTGTGTAGTTTTTATCTTCAACCTGTACTAACCAACAGTTGAGGCAATCATATGATATAATTGAGTAACATAAGGATACTTCAAAATGCATGGTGTATTATAGGAGTTAAAGACTTCAATTGTATGAGTTTAATATATAGGATCATTTTTAACAGAAGAACACGTGATCTTTCAATAACAATAAATATAATTTAAAACTCAATGTAGAGAAATTTGTATTTATATTTACACGGAGTTTAATTTAAAATTAGAAAATTTCAGTCATTATCTCAACATAATTTTAAGATCCTCCAGAGAAATAGTTCTTTCTTTCCATCTCTCCAAAGTCTTATTTCTCTTTCATAAGAAACCTAATAACATATTTCTATTTACCATTATAATTTTTACTCAAATTAATCTCAAAATTACATTTATGTTCATTCAACCTTCTACGTTTATATAGCTAAACCAACTTAATTCGTGGAAATAAATGCTTGAAACTGGATTCCTTAATCATAACCNTCATTATCTCAACATAATTTTAAGATCCTCCAGAGAAATAGTTCTTTCTTTCCATCTCTCCAAAGTCTTATTTCTCTTTCATAAGAAACCTAATAACATATTTCTATTTACCATTATAATTTTTACTCAAATTAATCTCAAAATTACATTTATGTTCATTCAAGCTTCTACGTTTATATAGCTAAACCAACTTAATTCGTGGAAATAAATGCTTGAAACTAGATTCCTTAATCATAACTTAGCTTTCCTTCTTCTTTGCCTCTTCTTCTTCTTAGTTTCTTTCCTCCATCTGTGGCTTTGCTAGTTTCAAGAATTTGATAGAATATAATGGAGTTATGCTTTAGCTAAGTAATTCTATTAATATTAATACATATATAAGTACTAATATCCTAAAACAATTATTGAGATTTGGCATCACGTGTAGGAAAGTTGAAAAGTATAACTTGCTAGGTGTAATTTTGTGAACAGTAATTTAAATAAGTGAGTACCAAAAATAAGCTAACTTTTGTAAATAAATTAAATTAGAAAATTGATTTATTTGGGCTAATATTACTAATATATTTATATGTACTTTATATTATCAAGAAGATCAATATGAAATGTGGAATTTTATTAAAATCCTTTAAACATTTTGGGGATTTTCGAAAATTAGGGTATAAATTNTATTTGGGCTAATATTACTAATATATTTATATGTACTTTATATTATCAAGAAGATCGATATGAAATGTGGAATTTTATTAAAAACCTTTAAACATTTTGGGGATGTGCGAAAATTAGGGTATAAATCTTTTAGCAAATTTTACTGCGCTCTTTTCATTTTTGGATATTGATGTTTTGTCATTTGTTGGGATTTGTAAAAATTAGGTCATTATTTTTAACATTTTTATCCCATTGATTGTAGTGCTTTATTTATGGAGATGACAATGCATACGTGATAGAAATTTACCGTGTAGTGGAGCTCTACATTGGAATCTAAATGAGTAGAAGTAAAACTGAATACATTGAAAGTAATTTTAGTAGTAATAGCTTTAGTGACAAAGTTGTAACTATGGGTGATCAAAGAATTTAAAGGTGTGAACGTTTTAGATATCTCTGGTTTATTGTTCAACGTGATAATGATATAGATCAGGATGTTATTAATAGAATTCAAGTTGGTTGGTTGAAGTGGAGGAATGCATCGAGCCTATTGTGTAATATAAAAGTACCGCTTAGATTGAAGGAAAGTTTTATAAGATGATGGCGCAATGCTTTATGGTGGAGAATGTTGGCCTTTATAAAAGAAGCATAAAACAAAGTTAAGTATTGCTGAGATGAGAATGCTTAGGTGGATGAGTGACTTGATACTTAGAGAATGCAAAATGAATATATCCGTGATAGGGCTGGTGTAGCGCCAGTGGCAGAAAAGATTAGAGAGAGTCATCTTAGATGGCTTGGTCACATTAAACATCGACCATCTGATGATCTAGTTAGGAGAAAAGATGTTTTAGATTTGACTTATGTTAAGAAAAACAGAGATAGACCTAAAAAGCTTTGGGTATAATGTATAAGAAAATGTTCTTAATTTGTTAGACTTAAATGAAAATATGACACTCAAGAGGACGCAATGAAAAAAATGATTCAAGTAGCTGACCCACTTAATGGGATAAAGGCTTGCTGTTGATGTTGCTGATTGTAGTGCTTTAGTTTTGATTGATGTGCTTGATGAAAAAAAGAGTATAATGTTGGGATAATTAGTAGTATTTTCTAACAAAGATAGTTTGTATGGCAGTGGTTGATTATTATAGATTTTAAGAAATCCTCCTATATGGGAGGTTTAATGGCATTATGTTTGCGTTGAAAGTGCTAAATATGAGTTTTGTTTCTCTATTTAAAGATTACTATGCGGCCTTCGACAATTTTGACCCCCCCCCCTAAAGCTCTCTGTTATTTTTTGTGTTGAGAGAGCTTTGAAAGTCAAATTTTCAGAAGGCAGATGGAATGGTAGTTAAGACACTGCCCAGTGATTTCAACCTAATTTTTGGGAAGATTTTTTGATATGAGGTTCAAGGTTTCTCATAGGCACCATCCTAATAACAGGAGAGCACTTTTAAGTAAAGCTAGTCGTTTAATACTGAATAGCAACAAACATACATTTTAGATTGTAAAATTTATCACTTCGAGCTTAAAGTGGATGGCCAGGAAAATGATGAATCCGAATAAGATCTCATGATTCCGTCATCCTGGGTCGTCCCTGACCTACTTAGTTAAAATAGAGTCAACCCAACATGACTAAAAGATTAATTATTAGCAACCGGGTTGTGTCGTCAAGGGATAGTTGTAGATATGGTGTAGAAGTTTGTGCTAGGGAATAAATTTAAGTCGACTTTAGCTAACAAAAGTTGTGCCAATCAATTATATTGTTATGTTTCACAGCTCAAAGAGCAAAAAACTATTGTGGAACTTATGGGTTGTGACCGTAATCATATTATAATGATGTCATTTGGAGGCAACCACCCGGTCATAGGGCTCTGGCCTTAACTGTTATTTGTGTAACCTTTGGGCTAAATCTTGAGGATAGATGACTTGAGCCATGCTCTTACTACGTTAAATGACTTTGAGTGGGAATATAATAGTACACTGAATTTGAAATTAGCTCTTTTATGGTTGAAAGAAATCAAAAGTTTGTCACCCTTGATAAACTGTTGTAGAGTAGATGCGATTTATTTTAAGTATTTAAGTGAGTAATTTTACTTGACTATTTAATTTTTTATTTTGAAAAATTGTTTTAAAATTGACATCTCCAAGATTCACAATCATTGGGAATTTGAATATTTGAAACTTTCATGTTTAATATTCATTTGAATTTTTCATTTTTGATATTTTTTGCATATTTGTTCTGTCGTCTCCAACCCTAATAAGGAGGACAATTAGACCATGCAATTTGGGCTTTCAAATTTTTATATTATTAATTTGAACATTGCTTTCAAAATTATTAGACTCGTCAACTTCGGTCCTATGAGAATGAGGATCATACTAGTTGTGTGAGACTTAAAACCTTGTCATATAGACAAGGCTGCCCGGTTGATTGTCTTTCAAAATATAAACTATTTGAGTGCAAGTGTGACTTTAAATTGTGCAACATTTCTAAGTTATTCGTCAGAGCATCTAGAATCTTAGCTGAAGCCCATGCATGTATGATTTTATGTATTTGTATAATTCGAAGAATTTTATAGATTTAATCGGCTTGGATGATCTCATGGAATATGAATTTGAGAGGAAATTTATTTCAATAGGAAATACGCAAAAATATGAAATTATGCACAAGTAACTCATTCATTTAGATGTTCTTAAACATGCACAACTTGAGAATATCAAAACTCACTCATATAAGTTTTAAAATACTCACACGTCTCAAATTGTTATATTTTAGAATAATCTTGAAATTGATACACTTTGAAATCATTTAGAGTTTATGAATTTCGGTTGAAAAGTTTCATTTTGGGCTTTGCAGGGAATCATCTTATGTTCGCTAGCAAATTATATTGCGAATTCGGTAGCGAGTTTTCCAAATTTAAAAAACTTCACGTTTGAATTTTGCTTTAACCACTTAAGAGCCTTGGTTTGGAAAACTCAATTTTGAATTAATTTTCATCCCTATGAGTCTAAATTTGGAAAAGCCCAATTTGATTTGACTTTTAGACCCTAAGAGGCTAAATCTGGAAAGCTCAATTTTGAGTTGATTTTTAAACCCTACGAGCTTAAGTTTGAAAATCCACAACATTTAAATATTTTGAAGTCCTAGAAGCTTAAATTTAAAGACCCAATTTCAAATATTTTCAAGCCTTGGGAGCCTAAGTTTTACTTAAAGCTCTCATTCAATTTTTTTAAAGAAATGAAATGCTTCATATTTTAAATTATTTTATAAGTTCCAATTGTCCAAAATTTTAAGTTCTTTAGAAGTCTAAATAATCCAAACATTTTAGCAACCTTCTGACATCATTAGGTGGCATGGGAGAATGCCAGCCTTCTCAACTATCTTAAAAGACTTGCTGGCACAGTGGACGGGGAGCAAAAATATATATTTAGCTTACGATCTTAAAATGCGCTTTAGGCATTCAATGTATCTACAAAAAGGGTCAAATTACAAGCAAACATTTTCCCAAGCGGTACTTTAATTTCCCTAATTGGTACTTAATTTCAAGGACAAGTACTCACGTTTCTCAGGGTAGGTACTTAAATCTCTTGATTGTTATAAAAATTTTCCAAGTTTGAAATTTCTTGAATGATTCTTAATTCCCAGTGACGAGTACTCGAGCTTTTTCAAATGGATACTTTAGAAAAAGTTTTCACAGCCCCATTTTTTAAACTTTTGTTNATATATATATATATATATATATATATATATATATATATATATATATATATATATATATATATAATTTTTCTTTTTTGAAAACGCCCAAGGGTTAATTTTATTGAAATTGAAAAGATACATAGAGGTTGTAGACCCAAAAAAATGTGTCTTACCCATACGATACATCAGAAACTAGCATCCTAAAAGGATGAAACATAGATAAAACACTAACAAAAAAAAAGGAAAAGAAAATCAAAACTTATAGGAAATAAGCTGCTAGGCACGAGCCAACTTGGTCTTGCCTCAGCCTCTGGTTCTAGGACCGGAGACAGCTAACAAATTGTTGAGTGTCGTTCCATTACCCGAAGTTACTAGGGTATCATCCATTAAGTTCCCAAGCTGGGGTGTGCCTCCATTCTTTTTTTTCATTCTAGATGTGTAAACCTGTCATTCCTCTTCCGAGGACTGGCTCATCTGATCAGTGTGGTCAACAGATTGTTGGGCATGTAGGAGAGAATGAGCCCCCAGCTCCTGACTAGCAGTAATAACATTCTGATTCTGAAGAGATGGTAAGCACGTCTCTTCAACACCTGAAGCATCCTGGGGATGTGGAGCTTCAATATTATCCTGATTGTCGGGCCCAAGTAAGCCATCTGTCAATATATCAGTCGGAAGAACAGAGAGAGTATTGTCTCTGGTAGTGGGAGGCGGAGGTGGCATTGTGTCAACCGGTGTTTCAATAGTTTGTGGAATGCACTCAGGGGCAGAGGAGGGACAGGTATGAGGTGGGGCAGATGCATAAGCGTTTTTACTTGAAGGTTTTAAATTTGGATGCAACTGATAACATTGAGAATGAGAATGTCCAAACATACTACAATGAGTACAATAAAGTGGTATCTATTCAAGTTCTGCTTGCTGCCAAAAGCCCTGATATGGTGTGCCAATCCATATTTCTTCCGAAAAAGGTAAAGTAATATCCCTTTCTATCAAAATTCTGGTTTCTGAAGGCCGAGTTAGATTCACTGTAGGCGTGTCAGTTTTAAGGGGTTTACCGTATACCATCGCTAAAGCGAAGAGAAGCTCTTGATAAAAAAAGTGGATCTTCAGACCTGGGAAGCGCAGCTAAACAGGAATGGTAGGTGGTTCAGTACGAGGGTCAAAATCCACCATCCATTTTAAAACCTTCATCACCTGGTTTTCTATTCGAAGAAGTCTTCTCGCAAACAAATAAGTGTAGTCTTTCATCATTTGATAATTGAATGAGAATGTGGGGACCATCCAATTTACCGATCTTCCAACCCCCTTTCAGCTTCATTTGCTCAAAGTCCTTTCGAATTAGTTCAAGTTTAGGGTTTCCATAAAGAAACTTAGCTACTAAGAACAGTCGGCAGGACGCAGCTAGGGTGGAGATTTCTGCCTCAGTGAGAAAGATTGCAGGTTCGCCGTTTTTACGAGAAGCTTTTTTGAGAAATCCGGTTTCAATGCCAAGGGCAAAATTGTCATGGTATCATTGCGGAAACATATTGGAAAGAGGACCGGAGACGGGGTTATCACCGGCGAGGGTAGCGGCGTAGGAACGCCCTGATGCCATTCCTATCGATCGGCACAGACGCAGTCAATCGGCTATCTGCCAGGATTTGGGAAACATGTCTAGCTAAACTCCCTTTTACTATCTCAAATGATCTGAGTAGGCTCTGTGCTTGATTTGAGTCATAATATCTCAAATCCCCGAATAACAAAGGTAAGGAAACTTTGTTACAGATGCTGGCGGTATATTTTTGAATTATATTTCTTTATGCCGAAAATTGATTGCGTTTATTACTGTGGATCTATTATAAATTCTATTTTAGAGTTCTAATTAGATATGAGTCAGGATGCTGTGTCCAATCAGTTCAGTTAGTAAACCCGAGTGCCACTAAGAAACCCTAAAGTAAGGGGATTGTGGAATCGTAGGGTTGAAAAGGAACTGAGTTACATTCAGGAACCTGCCTTAAATTTTAAATCAAAACTCAAAGATATTATTTATTCTGTGATCTTAAGTAATAGATGTACTTGAAGTTTGCTATAAGGAAAAATAATCTCAAAGGTATCTGCCAGTCATTAAGGGCAGACGAGCTATATGAACCGAACCATTACAGATTTGCCGAAAAGTGATTTTGGGATAGTTCTTTTAATATTAATAACTTACCCCCTCAAAATTTTCATATGAACGATTGAAATATCGCATCAGACAGTACCGATTATAAGATAGCTTTAAAGACTACGGAATCATTAGATCCACCATCTGTCGGTTTCTTTAATCCTGCAGAAGCAAAGCAAGGAACCTCAGCCTTGCCTTGCTTAATCAAACAAAACAATACTATTATACATCTTTTACTAACCATCGCTGACAAATTGAAAACGATAGAAGATAAGCTTCAACAGATTTCCAACAAAGCACCAGTCGAAGCAGAATCCATTCAGTCCTCCATCCTAGGCTTACAAAAGCAACTGAAAGCACTAACGCTAGGAGATCAGAAGGAACAAACTTCACTGAAGATCGCCAAGTCAGGAGGACCATTATTCATATTCAAAGATCCTAAGGAAATCTTTCGGGAAGAGAAGCGAAAAACGGTCTAGATGGCTTCCTCTTCCAGAAGTACCACCTCCCTCATCCGCAACTAATCCACCAGGAATTCTAATATATCACCCGCACCTACGACGACCATTGACGACCAAATTCTTGGATACAAAATGAAATCCAGATTGACTCATGAATTGCAAAGACGTTTCCAAAAACGCAGTACGCATAGAAAAACGTTGGAGTCAAGAATAGATCCGGAATCAGAACTCCGGATCTCACAACAAAGAAGAGCTAATCTAGTGTCTGTCGAGACTCTCTATGAGGATGGCTGGTCTAATACCAAACACAAAGTGTACCAACACTACTCAGAAGAAAGAGTACTTGCTACGGATGGGGAGCAAGTTAACCTTCCTTTTATTCAGTAACAATCATATCAACAACTGCGGCAGGAGGGCTTGAGCACATCCACCTGGATCTTAAAATGGTGATGGTGCATGCCTTACACAGGAGTGACGCAGGAACAACTGCCCTTATTGTCCTACGGGACACAAGATGGAGGTCCGACGTTTCAATAATCGGGACAATGGAGGTGGACTTATCTGCCGGAACTCAGCTGGTGTACATTACACCAAACATGATGATGTCAATCCACGATTTCATGAACCATATAGAATTAGCCATTCTTACTCATAGATACGAAGAATGACAAGAAGGGAATCAAATATATTAATCACATGAGCCTTGGTTTCAAGGTTGACAAACGCAAGCCATACCGGATTCCGATTCAACGTATCAGGGATCGCAGATTACCTGACATCTCATGGTATTACAGCAATTCCCGGAAATCGACACACCATCAATCAACTTCAAGGACTTACCTGAAATCTTAAACCATCCTCACAACAAATGATTCAAATCCCACAAAAACTCCATACATCCCAAAAGATTGACGGTACTCTCCATCTTTCTTTTACCGACTATTCAGCTAAACCACCTCCACCAATATCATCCAAAAAAGGGGAAACCTTAACATCCCCAGAACAGGAGGATGAACTTATATTCGTTATCCTTGAAAATAAACCTATCTGGGAAGAAGAACTCCAATGTAATACGTCTTATTTTGAAAAGGAAGAGGATATTCCCCAAACATTAAGCAATGATGATGCATCCGACGAAGAAGATGATGATGATTTCTCCCTCTTCCTATATCTAAATGCGCATAATAATGAACAAAGTTCATTCACGGAAGGCGGTGGGATAAAAAGCCAAACAGAAGAAAACGAAGAAGATGAGACTAGGCCAGAGAAAAAAGGCTGGCTATAATAAGAAAGCTTCCATGAGCCATCAACAAATCTTATGGGAACGATATCAGAGTGGCGATCCTACGGTAGGACCGCTAGGGAACCCAAGTGGGAGATATGAATACCTAGTTGAGTATTCCATGGAAAAGGATGACACACCAATCATCGCCACAGGATGGGGTGATGATGATGATCAGCCAGAGATGAATGAAGAGGTAAACCCATATTTAACTCCACTACAGCCAGAACTAACACCACATATCCCAAAAGACCTTTCTAAACCTATAACTCCACCTCCCAAAAGGCCAATTCACCCAATAAATGAAATAGCACTATCCAGCATCGAAAGTCAGCTTGCTGACTTGGATTACCCAAAGTTACGAAAACTAGCTGATAAAGCTGAAAACCTATACGCCTCAGTATCATCATCTCCATATCTCCCCCCTAATGAACCTGTCATGGGACTAGTCTCTTATCCTCCGGCCACCGTTCGTCCACAAGCTGAACCCTCATTCACACAATCTAATTCATTCTCTCAATTCAGAAGTCGATCCTCGGACTTCAGAAGAAGTTATCAACAAAACATGTGGACCCTCCCATTTGCCCACAATTCACAAGGAGTCTTGCTGATACTACCATATGACTTCTCGCTCTATGATGATGTCTTCTCACGATGGGAATCCATCACCTTGAACCTAGTAAATGATAAACAATTCCAAGACAATAAAACAAATGTCATGTTTATTGAAAATCTACTTGGAGAAGTGAAAAAGAAGATCTGGATCCAATGGAGTGACGTATGAAGAAGAATATGAGGCTCTTGTCAACATAGCAGATGACCCTCAAAACGTCATCTCCCAAATAAGACGCATCATACTACTCTAAGATCCATATCAAGGGTCAACAGAGGAGCAAAATAGGGCATTCCTGGATCTAGAAAGGCTATCATGCCACGAGATAGAGGATATGTTTGAGTACATGAATGACTACAAGGTACTTGCTGCAAAGTCAGGTAGAATGTACATAAATTCTGAACTATCAGAAAAATTCTTCAGGAAGATGCCTCCAATCATTGACAATGATGTTGATGCCGCCTTCAAAGCCAAGCACCCATTCAATCCAATAGGCGTCCTGCTCAGAATTAGATTTATATATCAATATCTGGCGGACCTATGCAAAAAGGCTGCAATCCAGAGGGGGATAAAAGATCTATCAATATGTAAAAAGATCCGTCCCAGGTTACTATAATAACCATAAAAAATATGGTTTACGTATATCAAAGAACTACAAAGGGAAGCCTCACGATATGCATGTTCGTGTCATAAAGAACAAGAACAAACCAAGAACTTCAAAATGTCGTTGCTACATCTGTGGGGAAGAAGGACATTTTGCAAGAGAATGCAGGAGCAAACGAGGAAACATGGCCCGAGCAGCCATCCTCAGCAATTTGGACCTGCCCGAAGACTACGACGTATTATCAGTTGATCTCGATGAACAGCATGGAACGCAATTTGGAGCATCTCTGAAGGGGAAGGTATGAATACACTCGCACATGTCAAGCGTGTACTGGAAAATTTACCTCCCGAAGATTACATATTCATGATGAAAGAGGAAGATTACGGGTGGTGCTCTTTCATCCGACTACCAGAAGAACAAACTAAGTGCTCCCACAACTGGGAACAAAACAAGCCAATACAAGGACCATTCATACACTGTTCTTATTGCCAAATAACCACCAATTCCCAAATGAGGATACATTGCACCACTTGCAAACTCACAGCTTGCCCAAATTGTGCGAAATTTTACCTAACAATCATCATTTAAAAGGAAGTCGTACTGCAAACATATCAATCAAAACACACTTTGATTCAGGAGTTACTAAGCTACTCAAGCTTCCTGAAGGAAGAAAATAAAAGACTCCAGCAAAAATTGCAAGAGATGATCGCAGAGAAACTAGAAGAAGAAAGAAAAGAGCTCTTTGAGCATGGCAGAGTATAAGGACTCTGCATAAATGAGGAATAAGGGATGAAGGAAAGTACTGTGGCAAAATTCTTCAATGAATATGCAAAAGAACAGGTGCATGCAACGCCAAAGCAAATCCTCAACAGACTGTTCAACCTGGTAGTAAAATTCGAAATACCGGGAATAGAAATCTTCAACCTAAAGGCTATTGTAGATACTAACGCAATCTCTTGTTGTGCAAACAAAAAGAACATTCCCGCTGAAGCCATTGAAGAGCTAACCTACCAGGTCTCCTTTAGCGGAGTCAACTCCACAACCAATGCCAACCGAAAGATTAAGGCAGGTACAATGACCCTCAACGGCCATAATTTCCGAATACCTTTAATCTACTGCCTATAGATGGGCGTCAAAGACGGCATCCAAATGTTGTTGGGATGCAACTTCATCCGAAGCCTGAATGGAGGAATGCGTATAGAAGGAAATACGGTCACCTTTTACAAAGAGATCACTCAAATCAGGACCACATCAGATGTAGGAGTAGCTACCAAACAACTACAAGAAATGGAGATTAACTACGAATTCTACCAAGAGCTACAACCCGAGTGGATTTTCACACAAAGAATACAAGACAATCCTTTCCTAAAGAATGTCAGAACACTATTCCAACAATTGCAAGAGCAGGGGTACATTGTTGAAAACCCTATAAAACACTGGAGCAAGAATGAAGTTGTCTGCAAAATCGAGATAATGAATCCGAACCTCACCATCCAAGATAAACCCCTCAAACATGTAACTCCATTGATGCAGGAACAGTTCCGAAAACATGTAAAAAGCCTGCCTGCTCTAAAGGTTATCAGACCAAACAAAAGTCGCCATATAACAATGACACTGATGGTAAACTCAGGAACAACTGTTGATCCAATTACAGGAAAAGAAGCAAAAGGCAAGGAAATAATGATATTCAACTACCGATCCCTCAACAACAACACGCACAAAGATCAGTACAGCCTGCTAGGGATCAACACGCTACTCAAAAGAATAGGTACCAGCAAAATTTGATCTAAAAAGTGGCTTCCACCAAGTTGTCATGCACCCAGAATCTATAGAATTGACTGCTTTCGGCGTCCCAACAGGCCTATACAAGTGACTTGTAATGCCCTGCGTGTTAAAGAATGCACCAGCAATCTTCCAAAGAAAGATGGATAACTGCTTTAGTAAGTATTCTAAATTCACTGCAGTATGCATTGACGACGTACTCATTTTTAGCGACAACGAATACGAGCACAAAGAACACCTGGAGCAATTCATAAAGATTGTGGAAAAGGGACTAGTCCTGTCAGCAACTAAAATGAAAGTGGGAGTTTCACAGGTGGAATTCCTGGGCGCAGTAATCGGTAACTCAAAAATAAAACTCCAGGCACACATCATAAAGAAGATCGCTAACTTCCCTAATGGTAAGCTAAAGGAGAAACAAGGACTGCGTTCATAGTTAGGAATTTTGAATTATGCCAGAACTTATATTCCTAATCTAGGAGTTTTGCTAGGGCCTCTTTATCAGAAGACTTCACCACACGGAGACAAAAGGATGAAGGCTCATGACTGGGAACTTGTACGGAAAATCAAAGTTCTGGTCCAGAATCTACCGGACCTTGAACTACCCCCAGGAAAGGCCTTTGTAATCCTCGAAACAGACGCATGCATGGAAAGATGGGGGGTGTCTGCAGATGGAAGAATAAAAAGGGAATCCTAGAAGTTCCGAACGAGTCTGTGCTTACGCAAGTGGGAAATTCCCAAACATAAAGTCAACAATAGATGTCGAAATTCACGCCTGCATGGAAACTCTGAACGCTCTAAAAATTCACTACCTGGACAAGAATGAAATCACGTTGCGCACCGACTGTCAAGCCATCATATCATTTTACAAAAAGATGACCCATAACAAGCCATCTAAAGTACGATGGCTCGCATTTACGTAGTACTACATTAATGGCTTGGGGATCATTGTCAATTTCGAACATATTGACAGGAAAAACAACGTCCTCGCCGACAACCTTTCAAGGCTAACGTCTATTTTATGTGCAGGTTCTGAACCAGAAGAGAAGGAAATTAACAAGTTTCTTGTAGAATGGATCCCAGAAGCACAAGAAAACAGAAATGGGTCCCCATCAACAACTCCTTTGGACGACAGCATTTTGAGTTCTTCGCACCAGGAGAAGAAGATGCAGGCTCTGAAAATGCAGCCAGCCAACACTGGAGTATCTTATGGGAATCGCTTGAATCATCCATCACCTGGGAAAGAAGAGACAACCTACGACACAGTGCGCACTGGATCGAAGGAGAACAAGTCGCAAAAGTTATCCAGGAATTAAATATTCTAAGGAGGATCCTCAGAAATAAAACAGGATATTGCAAAAACTTATCTACTAGAGACAACATGTGGAATGACATGGCACCTCTAACTAAGCAACACGAAGAAAATTTGGATGTCATTATATCAAAATTCACAAAATCCGCTAAGGGGTGGAGTGAAGCCATCATTTGAAGCATATGGTGGGCCCTGTTAAAGTAACTTTTACCATTCAAGGTTAAATTAATTTTTAGATGGTAAAATCATGAAGCTTTGTCATTACTTTGAGCAAGTCTCCCTAATCATGAGGCTTAGTCATTTTTTTTGACCAAGCCTCCTTATCTTATCTTAGTAAATCTGATTTTATCTCAATGTAATCTCAACTTTCTTTTATGTCGCGACACATGTCACTTATCTTATCCTTGTAAGGGTTAAATTACAATTTAGCCCCTTGTCATGAAGTACTATAAATAGGAGTCTAGTTTGAAGGAGAAGACACACAAGAAATAATCTTGAAGTCTACTCTTTCCTTTAAGAGTTTAGTCTTTTTGTGAGCATCTATCTTTTCGTTATTAATCATATTTTCTTTAAGAGTTGTTTTGTTTTTGACATAAGTTCTTTGTGACCCCAAAGAACTTATGCCAAAACTCATACAGTGAGAGAGATTACAAAAAAGTATGATATATTACATGGGAGAGAGGGCATAAGAGAGAGGTGGACAAAAATGAGAGAGTGATAGAGAGAAAATATAAGAAATAGAGGAAGGAAAGTAGGTGAGGAGCGAGGAAATTGAGCTAGAGAGAGAAAATAATATAGAGTTAGGGGAGGGATAAACAGAGTGCTTGAGTTAGTGGGAGATGGAGGGAGAAAAGTTGAGATCATGAGAGCGAGTAGGGAGAGAGCATGAGTGAGTGAGGGAGTGAAATAGAGGATGAGAGATAAAAAGAGCGAAAAAGAGAGTGATTGTGAAGGCCAAAGATTAGGAGGGTGAAAGAGAAGAGGTTAAGTGAGAAAAAAGTAGAGAAATAATGAAAGAAAATTAGAGGGAGGGAGTGAGAGTTAGAAACCAAGAGAGAGATAATGAGAGAAAAAAAGAGCTAGAGGTAGAGGGACAGTGAGAAGCGAGAAGGAGAGGGGGAGAGAGAGAGATGAAGAGAAAGTAAGCAAGAGAAAGGGACCAAAGAACCCAAAAACTTATGCCAAAAATAAAACAACTCTTAAAGAAAATATGATTAATAACGAAAAGATAGACGCTTACAAAAAGACTAAACTCTTAAAGGAAAGAGTAGACTTCAAGAGTATTTCTTGTGTGTCTTCTCCTTCAAACTAGACTCCTATTTATAATACTTCATGACAAGGGGCTAAATTGTAATTTAACCCTTACAAGGATAAGATAAGCGACATGTGTTGCGACATAAAAGAAAGTTGAGATTACATTGAGATAAAATCAGATTTACTAAGATAAGATAAGGAGGCTTGGTCAAAGAAATGACTAAGCCTCATGACTAGGGAGACTTGGTCAAAGTAATGACAAAGCCTCATGATTTTACCATCTAAAAATTAATTTAACCTTGAATGGTAAAAGTTACTTTAACAGGGCCCACCATATGCTTCAAATGATGGCTTCACTCCACCCCTTAGCGGATTTTGTGAATTTTGATATAATGACATCCAAATTTTCTTCGTGTTGCTTAGTTAGAGGTGCCATGTCATTCCACATGTTGTCTCTAGTAGCTAAGCTTTTGCAATATCTTGTTTTATTTTTGAGGATCATCATTAGAATCTTTAATTCTTGGATAACTTTTGCGACTTGTTCTCCTTCGATCCGGTGCGCACTGTGTCGTAAGTTGTCTCTTCTTTCCCAGGTGATGGGCAATTCAAGCTATTCCCATAAGATACTCGTGTTGGCTGGCTGCATTTTCAGAGCCTGCATCTTCTTCTCCTGGTGCGAAGAACTCAAAATGCTGTCGTCCAAAGGTGTTGTTGCTGAGGACCCATTTCTGTTTTCTTGTGCTTCTGGGATCCATTCTGCAAGAAACTTGTTAATTTCATTCTCTTCTGGTTCAGAACCTGCACATAAAATAAACGTTAGCCTTGAAAGGTTGTCGGCGATGACGTTGTTTTTCCCGTCAATATGTTCAAAATTGACAGTGAACCCCAAGCCATTAATGTAGTCTGTAAGGCTCTGTTTGGCGCAGCTGCAGTTTCTCAGCTTTTCAGCTGCAGCTGCGCTGCCCCAGGAAGCAGCTATGGGGAAGCAGCTGCGGGGAAGCTGACTGTTTGTTTGGTGCAGCTGCGGGAAAAATGCTGTAGGCCAGCTGTTTCATGTAAAAATGACCAAACTGCCCCTGTTTGTTAAAACTGTTTTTAATTTTTTTTTTATTTGTATAAATTTGAGTGTAATATACATAAAATTCAGATAAATAGTATTTCTTTATAGAAAATTTTTAAAAAATATTTTGTAATTTCGAAAACCTATTTTAATTATAGAAAATTTTGTTAAAAAATATTTTACATATTTTCAAACAAAATATTATTTCTTTATAGAAAGTTTTTAAAAAATATAGAAACATATATTTTAGAAGCATAAAATTAATTCTCAATTTTGAATTCTTCAAAAGTTGATATAACTTAGGGAATGTACGTAAATATAACATAATTATTGTGTCAACATATTACACATCTAAACTTACATATTTTGTTGGATAACACTTACTTTTTTAAGATCGTAATTCAAAATTAATTCTCAATTTTGAATTCTTCAAAAGTTTCTTGAAAACCCATTATAATCTAAACAGCTTCCAGCTAAATGCAATTAATGATCATTCATAACCATTTATGAAAAGCTTTAATCCTTAATAAAGTTATTTATTACATCATCAGTGCACATAAATTAACATCTCCTAACAAACACTCATAATTTGACTGTTTTGTCATTATAACAAATTACAAATCAATCAAATATTAACCAACGCATTAGTAATTTGTTCTCGAATGACCACCATTTCAATTGCACCTTCCCCCTCCTTAGTACAAATGGTTGATTGTTCACTCTCATCTTGTAATATAAAACTACCAATTTGGTTTTCAGATGAGTCTTCAGCTATTTCCTGTTGATTTGTTTCAGCATTAAGGAAGTCAACGTCATTTCGAGACGGGTGTCGCCTAATATAATTGCGTATTGTCATCGTCGCTATTACAATCTGAACCTGTTTTGGAAATGGGTAAAGGGACATATCACGTAATATCACCCACTTCTTCTTCCAGACACCAAATGTCCTCTCGATGATGCCTCGCAAAGAGGAATGTCTTTTGTTGAACACCTCATTTCTGTTTTGTGTAACATTACTTGCTCGTTCAAAATCAGGTATATGATATCTGGTATCAGGATATGGTTTGAGATCCCCTCGCTGCAACGGATAACCAGCATCCACCAAATAATACTTGCCTGTAAGGTGTTGAACCATCAGTTTCACATTTTAAAAAAAGTACATTAAAATTCTACTGTTGAACCTTCAGTTGCACCTTCCCCGACCTTCAATCTCACATTTTAAAAAAAACACATTTTAGCAAAATACAATTTTCTCGTGGCGCAACATACCTTGAGGAGGATGAGGAAAGCTATAATGCGGATTCCGAGTTGCACTCTTGAATATTCTGCTGTCATGTGCACTACCCTCCCAACCAGGCATGATAAATGTGAAACACATATGAAAGTCGCAAACTGCCATGACATTTTGTGTTGGGGTTCCACTTCGTCCGATAAATGCAACTTTTTCATCATTTGAAACACGTGCATCAACATGTGTTCCATCTATGGCACCGATGCAATCCTAAACATGGAGCGTTGGTAATTCATTAATCAATGTCATGCTCTCATGTTAAATTTAACTAATATAAGACTAAATCAGTACCAATGGCATGTATCGTCGATCGTGACGAATCTCCGTAAAAGTTCGTGAAAACGTTGGATCCGTTGGCTTTATGACTTGTTTGGCGAGGCTCACCAAAACACTCAAACCCACTGAGAAGTACCTGCTAATANATACGATACATCAGACACTAGCATCCTAAAAGGATGAAACATAGATAAAACACAAAAAAAAGGAAAAGAAAATCAAAATTTATAGGAAATAAGCTGCTAGGCACGAGCCAGCTTGGACTTGCCTCTGCCTCTGGTTCTTGGATCGGAGACAGCTAACTAATTGTTGAGTGTCGTTTCATTACCCGAAGTTACTAGGGTATCATCCATTAAGTTCCCAAGCTGGGGTGTGCCTCCATTCTTCTTTTTCTTTTTAGATGTGTAAACCTGCCATTCCTCATCCGACGACTAGCTCATCTGATCAGTGTGGTCAACAGATTGTTGGGCATGTAGGAAAGAATGAGCCCCCAGCTTCTAACTAGTAGTAATAACAATCTGATTCTGAAGAGATGGTAAGCATGTCTCTTCAACACTTGTAGCATCCTGGGGATGTGGAGCTTCAATATTATCCTGATCGTCGGGCCTAAGTAAACCATCTGCCAAAATATCAGTCGGAAGAACAGAGAGAGTATTGTCTCCGGTAGTGGGAGGCGGAGGTGACATTGTGTCAATCGGTGTTTCAATAGTTTGTGGAATGCACTCAGGGGCGAAGGAGGAACAGGTATGAGGTGAGACAGATCCAGAAGCTTTTTTACTTGAAGGTTTTAAATTTGGATGCAACTGATAACATTGAGAAGGAGAATGTCCAAACATACGGCAGTGAGTACAATAAAGTGGTATCTGTTCAAGTTCTGCTTGCTGCCAAAAACCCTGATATGGTGTGTCAATCCATATTTCTTCCGAAAAAGGTAAAGTAATATCCCTTTCTATTAAAATTCTGTCTTCTGAAGGCAGAGTTAGATTCACTGCAGGCGTGTCAGTTTTGAAGGGTTTACCATATACCATCGCCTAAGCGAAGAGAAGCTCTTGATAAAAAAGGTGGATCTTCAGACCTGGGAAGCGCAGCCAAACAGGAATGGTAGGTGGTTCAGTATGAGGGTCAAAATCCACCATCCATTTTAAAACTTTCATCACCTGGTTTTATATTCTAAGAAGTCTTCTAACAAACAAATGGGTGTAGTCTTCGTCATTTGATAATTGAATCAGAATGTGGCGACCATCCAATTTACCGATCTTCCAACCCCCTTTTAGCTTCATTTGCTCAAATTCCTTTCGAATTAGTTCAAGCTTAGGGTTTCCATAAAGAAACTTACCTACTAAGAACAGTCGGCAGGGCGCAACTAGGGTGGAGGTTTCTGCCTCAGTGAGAAAGCTTGCAGGTTTGCCGTTTTTACGAGAAGTTTTTTTGAGAAATTCGGTTTCAATGCCAAGGGCAAAATTGTCATGGTATCGTTGCGGAAACATATTGGAAAGAGGGCCGGAGACGGGGTTATCACCGGCGAGGGTAGCAGCGTAGGAACGCCCTGATGCCATTTCTATCGATCGGCACAGACGCAGTCGATCGGCTATCTGCCAGGATTTGGGAAACATGTCTAGCTAAACTCCCTTTTACTATCTCAGATGATCTGAGTAGGCTCTGTGCTTGATTTGAGTCATATTATCTCAAATCCTCGAGTAACAAAGGTAAGGAAACATTGTTACAGTTGCTGACGGTATATTTTTGAATTATATTTTTTGAGGCCGAAAATTGATTGCTTTTATTACTGTAGATCTATTATAAATTCTATTTTAGAGTTCTGATTAGATATGAGTCAGGATGCTGTGTCCAATCAGTTCAGTTAGTAAACCCGAGTGCCACTAAGAACCCTAAAGTAAGGGATTGTGGAATCGTAGGGTTGAAAATGAACTGATTGAGTTACATTCAGGAACCTGCCTTAAATTTTAAATCAAAACTCAAATATATTATTTATTCTGTGATCTTAAGTAATAGATGTACTAGAAGTCTTAGAGTTCTGATTAGATATGAGTCAGGATGCTGTGTCCAATCAGTTCAGTTAGTAAACCCGAGTGCCACTAAGAACCCTAAAGTAAGGGATTGTGGAATCGTAGGGTTGAAAATGAACTGATTGAGTTACATTCAGGAACCTGCCTTAAATTTTAAATCAAAACTCAAATATATTATTTATTCTGTGATCTTAAGTAATAGATGTACTAGAAGTCTGCTATAAGGAAATATAATCTCAAAGGTATCTGCCAATCATTAAGGGCAGACGAGTTATATGAACCGAACCATTACAGATTTGCCGAAAAGTGATTTTGGGATAGTTTTTTTAATATTTATAACTTACCCCCTCAAAATTTTCATATGAATGATTGAAATATCGCATCAGGCAGTATCGATTATAAGATAGCTTTAAAGATTACGGAATCATTAGATCCACCACCTGTCGGTTTCTTTAATCCTGCAGAAGCAAAACAAGAAACCTCAGCCTTGCTTTGCTTAATCAAATAAAACAATACTATTATACATCTTTTTTAAACCATCGCAGACAAATTGAAAACGGTAGAAGATAAGCTTCAACAGATTTCCAACAAAACACCAGTCGAAGCAGAATCCATCGAGTCCTCCATCCTAGGCTTACAAAAGCAACTGAAAGCACTAACGCTAGGAGATCAGAAGGAACAAACTTCACTGAAGATTGCCAAGTCTGGAGGACCATTATTCGTATTCAAAGATTCTAAGGAAATCTTTCGGGAAGTGAAGCGAAAAACGATCTAGATGGCTTCCTCTTCTAGAAGTACCACCTTCCTCATCCGCAACCAATCCACTAGGAATTGTAATATATCACCCGCACCTACGGCGACCATTGACGACCAAATTTTGGGATACAGAATGAGATCCAGATTGACTGATGAATTGCGAAGACGTTTCAAAAAACACAATACGCATAGAAGAACGTTGGAGTCAAGAATAGATCCGGAATCAGAACTCTGGATCTCGCAACAAAGAAGAGCTAATCTAGTGCCTGCCGAGACTCTCTATGAAGATGGCTGGTCTAATACCAAACACAAAGTGTACCAGCACTACTCAGAAGAAAGAATACTTGCTACGGATGGGGAGCAAGTTAACCTTCCTTTTATTCAACAACAATCATATCAACAACTGCTGCAGGAAGGGCTCGAGCACATCCACCTGGGTCTTATAATGGTGATGGTGCATGCCTTACACAGGAGAGACACAGGAACAACTGCCCTTATTGTCCTACGAGACATAAGATGGAGGTCTGATGTTTCAATAATCGGGACAATGGAGGTGGACTTATCTGCCGGAACTCAGCTGGTGTACATTACAAACATGATGATGTCAATCCAGGATTTCATGAACCATATAGAATTAGCCATTCTTACTCATGGATACGAAGAATGACAATGAGGGGAATTAAACTTATTAATCACAAGAGTCTTGGTTTCAAGGTTGACAAACGTAAGCCATACCGGATTCTGATACAACGTATCAGGGATCGCAGATTACCTGACATCTCATGGTATTACAACAATTCCCGGAAATCGACACACCATCAATCAACTTCAAGGACTTACCTGGAATCTTAAAGGCAAGGAAAGGATGATATTCAACTACCGATCCCTCAACGACAACACGCACAAAGATCAGTACCGCCTGCCTGGGATCAACACGCTACTCAAAAGAATAGGTACCGACAAAATTTGATCTAAAAAGTGGCTTCCACCAAGTTGCCATGCACCCAGAATCTATAGAATAGACTGCTTTTGTCGTCTCAACAGGCCTATACGAGTGACTTGTAATGCCCTTCGGGTTAAAGAATGCACCAGCAATCTTCCAATGAAAGATGAATAACTGTTTTAGTCAGTATTCTA
Source organism: Phalaenopsis hybrid cultivar (assembly GCA_002079205.1). Taxonomy (NCBI): domain Eukaryota; kingdom Viridiplantae; phylum Streptophyta; class Magnoliopsida; order Asparagales; family Orchidaceae; genus Phalaenopsis; species Phalaenopsis hybrid cultivar. Next base: position 80,073 of record JXCR01062751.1, on the reverse strand, counting down.
AATTCATTGCAGTCTACATTGACGACGTACTCATTTTCAGCGACAACGAATACGAGCGCAAAGAACACCTGGAGCAATTCGTAAAGATTGTGGAAAAAGAAGGACTAGTCCTGTCAGCAACTAAAATGAAAGTGGGAGTCTCACAGGTGGAATTCCTGGGCGCAGTAATTGGTAACTCAAAAATAAAACTCCAGCCACACATCATAAAGAAGATCGCTAACTTCCCTGATGATAAGCTAAAGGAGAAGCAAGGACTACGTTCATGGTTAGGAATTCTAAATTGTGCCAGAACTTATATTTCTAATCTAGAAGTTTTGCTAGGGCCTCTTTATCAGAAGACTTCACCACACGGAGACAAAAGGATGAAGGCTCACGACTGGGAACTTGTACGGAAAATTAAAGTTCTGGTCCAAAATCTACCGGACCTTGAACTACCCCCAGGAAAGACCTACGTAATCCTCGAAACAGACGGATGCATGGAAGGATGGGGGGTGTCTGCAAATGGAAGAATAAAAAGGGGATCCCAGAAGTTCCAAACGAGTCTGTGCTTACGCAATTGGGAAATTCTCAAACATAAAGTCAACAATAGATGCCGAAATTCACGTCTGCATGGAAACTCTGAACGCCCTAAAAATTCACTACCTGGACAAAAACGAAATCACGTTGCACACCGACTGTCAAGCCATCATATCATTTTATAACAAGATGGCCCATAACAAGCCATCTAGAGTACGATGGCTCGCATTTACGGACTACATTAATGGCTTGTGTATCATTGTCAATTTCGAACATATTGACGGGAAAAACAACGTCCTCGCCGACAACCTTTCAAGGCTAACGCTTATTTTATGTGTAGGTTCTGAACCAGAAGAGAAGGAAATTAACAAGTTTCTTGCAGAATGGATCCCAGAAGCACAAGAAAACAGAAATGGGTCCCCATCAACAACTCCTGTGGACGACAGCATTTTGAGTTCTTCGCACCAGGAGAAGAAGATGCTGGCTCTGAAAATGCAGTCAGCCAACACTGGAGTATCTTATGAGAATCGCTTGAATCATCCATCACCTGGGAATGAAGAGACAACCTACGACACAGTGCGCACCAGATCGAAGGAGAACAAGTCGCAAAAGTTGTCATTACTTTGACCAAGTCTCCCTAATCATGAGGCTTTGTCTGTTCTTTGACCAAGCCTCCTTTTCTTATCTTAGGAAATCTGATTTTATCTCAATGTAATCTCAAATTTCTTTTATGTTGCGACACATGTCGCTTATCTTATTCTTGTATGGGTTAAATTACAATTTAGCCCCTTGTCATGAAGTACTATAAATAGGAGTCTAGTTTAAAGGAGAATACTCAAGAAATAATCTTGAAGCCTACTCTTTCTTTTAAGAGTTTAGTCTTTCTGTAAGCGTCTATCTTTGCGTTATTAATCATATTTTCTTTAAGAGTTGTTTTGTTTTTGGCATAAGTTCTTTGTGACCCCAAAGAACTTATGCCAAAACCCATACAGTGAGAGAGATTACAAAAAAGTATGATATATTACATGGGAGAGAGGGCATAAGAGAGAGGTGGACAAAAATGAGAGAGTGATAGAGAGAAAATATAAGAAATAGAGGAAGGAAAGTAGGTGAGCGAGGAAATTGAGCTAGAGAGAGAAAGTAATATAGAGTTAGGGGAGGGATAAACAGAGCGCTTGAGTGAGTGGGAGATGGAGGGAGAAAAGTTGAGATCATGAGAGCAAGTAGGGAGAGAGCATGAGTGAGTGAGGGAGTGAAATAGAGGATGAGAGATAAAAAGAGCGAAAAAGAGAGTGATTGTGAAGGCCAAAGATTAGGAGGGTGAAAGAGAAGAGGTTAAGTGAGAAAAAAGAAGAGAAATAATGAAAGAAAATTAGAGGGAGGGAGTGAGAGTTAGAAACCAAGAGAGAGATAATGAGAGAAAAAAAGTGCTAGAGGTAGAGGGACAGTGAGAAGCGAGTAGGAGAGGGGGAGAGAGAGATGAAGAGAAAGTAAGCGAGAGAAACGGACCAAAGAACCCAAAAAACTTATGCCAAAAATAAAACAACTCTTAAAGAAAATATGATTAATAACGAAAAGATAGACACTTGCAGAAAGACTAAACTCTTAAAGGAAAGAGTAGACTTCAAGATTATTTCTTGTGTGTCTTCTCCTTCAAACTAGACTCCTATTTATAGTACTTCATGATAAGGGGCTAAATTGTAATTTAACTCTTACAAGGATAAGATAAGCGACATGTGTCCCGACATAAAAGAAAGTTGAGATTACATTGAGATAAAATCAGATTTACTAAGATAAGATAAGGAGGCTTGGTCAAAGAAATGACTAAGCCTCATGACTAGGGAGACTTGGTCAAAGTAATGACAAAGCCTCATGATTTTACCATCTAAAAATTAATTTAACCTTGAATGGTAAAAGTTACTTTAACAGGGCCCACCATATGCTTCAAATGATGGCTTCACTCCACCCCTTAGCGGATTTTGTGAATTTTGATATAATGACATCCAAATTTTCTTCGTGTTGCTTAGTTAGAGGTGCCATGTCATTCCACACGTTGTCTCTAGTAGCTAAGCTTTTGCAATATCCCGTTTTATTTCTGAGGATTCTCCTTAAAATCTTGAATTTTTGGATAACTTTTGCGACTTGTTTTCCTTCGATCCGGTGCGCACTGTGTCGTAGGTTGTCTCTTCTTTCCCAGGTGATGGGTGATTCAAGCGATTCCCATAAGATACTCCAGTGTTGGTTGGCTGCATTTTCATAGCCAGCATCTTCTTCTCCTGGTGCGAAGAACTCAAAATGCTGTCGTCCAAAGGAGTTGTTGATCGGGACCCATTTCTGTTTTCTTGTGCTTCTGGGATCCATTCTATAAGAAACTTGTTAATTTCCTTCTCTTCTGGTTCAGAACCTGCACATAAAATAAATTTTAGCCTTGAAAGGTTGTCGGCGAGGACGTTGTTTTTCCCGTCAATATGTTCGAAATTGACAGTGATCCCCAAGCCATTAATGCAGTCCGTAATTGCGAGCCATCGTACTCTAGATGGCTTGTTATGGGCCATCTTGTTGTAAAATGATATGATGGCTTGACAGTCGGTGCGCAACGTGATTTCATTCTTGTCTAGGTAGTAAATTTTTAGGGCGTTCAGAGTTTCCATGCAGGCGTGAATTTCGGCATCTATTGTTGACTTTATGTTTGGGAATTTCCCATTTGCGTAAGCACAGACTCGTTCGGAACTTCTGTGATCCCCTTTTTATTCTTCCATTTGCAGACACCCCCCCATCCTTCCATGCATCCGTCTGTTTCGAGGATTACGTAGGCCTTTTCTGGGGGTAGTTCAAGGTCCGGTAGATTCTGGACCAAAACTTTGATTTTCCGTACAAGTTCCTAATCGCGAGCCTTCATCCTTTTGTTTCCGTGTGGTGAAGTCTTCTGATAAAGAGGCCCTAGCAAAACTCTTAGATTAGGAATTTAAGTTTTGGCATAATTTAGAATTCTTAACCATGAACGCAGTCCTTGCTTCTCCTTTAGCTTATCGTCAGGGAAGTCAGCGATCTTCTTTATGATGTGTGGCTGGAGTTTTATTTTTGAGTTACCGATTACTGCGCCCAGGAATTCCACCTGTGAGACTCCCACTTTCATTTTAGTTGCTGACAAGACTAGTCCTTTTTCTACAATCTTTATGAATTGCTCCAGGTGTTATTTGTGCTCGTATTCGTTGTCGCTGAAAATGAGTAAGTCGTCAATGTATACTGCAATGAATTTATAATACTTACTAAAGCAGTTATCCATCTTTCTTTGGAAGATTGCTGGTGCATTCTTTAACCCGAAGGGCATTACAAGCCACTCGTATAGGCCTGTTGGGACGACAAAAGCAATCCATTCTATAGATTCTGGGTGCATGACAACTTGGTGGAAGCCACTTTTTAGATCAAATTTTGCTGGTACCTATTCTTTTGAGTAGCGTGTTGATCCCAGGCAGGCTGTACTGATCTTTGTGCGTGTTGTCGTTGAGGGATCGGTAGTTGAATACCATCCTTTCCTTGCCTATTGTTTATTTTCCTGTTATTGGATCAACAGTTGTTCATGAGTTTACCATCAGTGCCATTGTTCTATGGCGACTTTTGGTTGGTCTGATAACCTTTAGAGCAAGCAGGCTTTCTACATGTTTTCGAAACTGTTCCTGCATCAACGGAGTTACATGTTTGAGGGGTTTATCTTGGATGGTGAGGTCCGGATTAATTATCTCGATTTTGCAGACAACTTCATTCCTGCTCCAGTGTTTTATAGGGTTTTCACCAATTTACCCTGCTCTTGTAATTGTTGGAATTGTGTTCTGAACTTCTTTAGGAAAGGATTGTCTTGTATTCTCTGTGTGCATATCCACTCGGGTTGTAACTCTTGGTAGAATTCGTAGCTGATCTCTATTTCTTGTAGTTGTTTGGTAGCTACTTCTACATCTGATGTGGTCTTGATTTTAGTGATCTCGTTGTAAAAGATGACGGTATTTCCTTCTATACGCATTCCTTCTTTCAGGCTTCGGATGAAGTTGCATCCCAACAACATTTGGATGTCGTCTTTGAAGTCCATCTCTAGGCACTAGATTAAAGATATTCGGAAATTATGGTCGTTGGGGGTCATTGTACCTGCCTTAATCTTTCGGTTGACATTGGTTGTGGAGTTGACTCTGCTAAAGGAGACCTGGTAGGTTAGCTCTTCAATGACTTCAGCGGGAATGTTCTTTGTGTTTGCACAACAAGAGGTTGTGCCACTATCTACAATAGCCTTTAGGCTGAAGATTTCTATTCTCGGTATTTTGAATTCTGCTACCAGGTTGAACAGTCTGTTGAGGATTCGCTTTGGCGTTGCATGCACCTTTTCTTTTGCATATTCATTGAAGAATTTTGCCACAGTACTTTCCTTCATCCCTTTTTCCTCATTTATGCAGAGTCCTTTCACTCTGTCATGCTCAAAGAGCTATTTTCTTTCTTCTTCTAGTTTCTCTGCGATCATCTCCTGCAATTTTTGCTGGAGTATTTTATTTTCTTCCTTCAGGAAGCTTGAGTAGCTTAGTAACCCCTGAATCAAAGTGTCCTTTAATTGGTATGTTTGCAGTACGACTTCCTTTTGAATGATGATTGTTAGGTAAAATTTCGCACACATTGGGCAAGCTGTGAGTTTGCAAGTGGTGCAATGTATTCTCATCTGGGAATTGGTGGTTATTTGGCAATAAGAATAGTGTATGAACGGTCCTTGTATTGGCTTGTTTTGTTCCCAGTTGTGGGAGCATTTAGTTTGTTCTTGTGGTAGTCGGATGAAAGAGCGCCACCCGTAATCTTCCTCTTTCATCATGAATATGTAATCTTCGGGAGGTAAATTTTCCAGTGCATGCTTGACATGTGCGAGTGTATTCATACCTTCCCCTTCGGAGATGCTACAAATTGCGTTCGATGCTTCTTCAACGAGATCAACTGATAGTACGTCGTAGTCTTCGGGCAGGTCCAGATTGCTGAGGATTGTTGCTCGGGCCATGTTTCCTCGTTTGCTCCTGCATTCTCTTGCAAATTGTTCTTCTTCCCCACAGATGTAACAACGACATTTTGAAGTTCTTGGTTTGTTCTTATTCTTTTATGACACAGACATGCGTGTCGTGAGGCTTCCCTTTGTAATTCTTTGATTTATGTAGACCATATTTTTTATGATTATTATAGTAACCTGAGACGGATCTTTTTACATATTTATAGATCTTTTATCCCCCATTGGATTGCAGCCTTTTTGCATAGGTCTGCCAGATATTGATATGTAAATCTAATTCTGGGCAGGACGCCTATTGTATTGAATGGGTGTTTGGCTTTGAAGGCGGCTTCAACTTCCTTGCCAATGATTGGAGGCATCTTCCTGAAGAATTTTTATGATAGTTCAGAATTTATGTACATTCTACCTGAGTTTATAGCAAGTACCTTGTAGTTATTCATGTATTTGAACATATCCTTTATCTCGTGGCATGATAGCCTTTTTAGATCCAGGAAGACCCTATTTTGCTCCTCTGTTGACCCTTGATATGGATCTTCGAATAGTATGATGCGTCTTATTTGGGAGATGACGTTTTGAGGGTAATCTGTTATGTTGACAAGAGCCTCATATTCTTCTTCATACGTCATTCTCCATTGGATCCAGATTTTCTTTTTCACTTCTCCAAATAAATTTTCAATAAACATGACCTTTGCTTTATTGTCTTGGAATTGTTTATCGTTTACTAGGTTCAAGGTGATGGATTCCCATCGTGAGATGACATTATCATAGAGCGAGAAGTCATCTGGTAGTATCAGCAGGACTCCTTGTGAATTGTGGGCAGATGGGAGGGTCCACATGTTTTGTTGTTAACTTCTTCTGAAGTCCGAGGATCGACTTCTGAATTGGGGGAATGAATTAGATTGTGTGGATGAGGGTTCAGCTTGTGGACGAACGGTGACCGGAGGATAAGAGACTGGTCCCATGACAGGTTAATTAGGGGGGAGATATGGAGATGATGATACTGAGGCGTATAGGTTTTCAGCTTTATCAGTTAATTTTCGTAATTTTGGGTAATCCAAGTCAGCAAGCTGACTTTCGATGCTGGGTAGTGCTATTTCGTTTATTGGGTGAATTGGCTTTTTGGGAGGTGGAGTTATAGGTTTAGGAAGATCTTTTGAGATATTTGGTGTTAGTTATGGCTGTTGTAGAGTTGAATATAGGTTTACCTCTTCATTCATCTCTGGCTGATCATCATCATCACCCCATCCTGTGGCGATGATTGGTGTGTCATCCTTTTCCATGGAATACTCAACTAGGTAATCATATCTCCCACTTGGGTTCCCTAGCGGTCCTACCGTAGGATCGCCATTCTGATATCGTTCCCATAAGATTTGTTGATGGCTCATGGAAGCTTTCTTATTATAGCCAGCCTTTTTCTCTGGCATAATCTCATCTTCTTCGTTTTCTTCTGTTTGGCTTTTTATCCCACCGCCTTCCGTGAATGAATTTTTTTCATTATTATGCGCATTTAGATATAGGAAGATGGAGAAATCATCATTCTCTTCTTCGTCGGATGCATCATCTTTGCTTAATGTTTGGGGAATATCCTCTTCCTTTTCAGAATAAGACGTATCCCATTGCGGTTCTTCGTCCCAGATAGGTTTATTTTCAAGGATAACGAATATAAGTTCATCCTCTTGTTCTGGGGATGTTAAGGTTTCCCCTTTTTTGGATGATATTGGTGGAGGTGGTTTAGCTGAATAGTCAGTAAAAGAAAGATGGAGAGTACCGTCAATCTTTTGGGATGTATGGAGTTTTTGTGGGATTTGAATCATTTGTTGTGAGGATGGTTTAAGATTCCAGATAAGTCTTCGAAGTTGATTGATGGTGTGTCGATTTCCGGGAATTGCTGTAATACCATGAGATGCCAGGTAATCTGCGATCCCTGATACGTTGTATCGGAATCCGGTATGGCTTGCGTTTGTAAACCTTGAAACCAAGGCTCTTGTGATTGATAATTTTGATTCCCCTCCTTGCCATTCTTCGTATCCATGAGTAAGAATGACTAATTCTATATGGTTCATGAAATCGTGGATTGACATCATCATATTTGGTGTAATGTACACCAGCTAAGTTCCGGCAGATAAGTCCACCTCCATTGTCCCGATTATTGAAACATCGGACCTCCATCTTGTGTCCCGTAGGACAATAAGGGCAGTTGTTCCTGCGTCTCTCCTGTGTAAGGCATGCACCCTCACCATTATAAGTTCAGGTGGATGTGCTCGAGCCCTTCCTGCAGCAGTCGTTGATATGATTGTTGCTGAAATAAAAGAAATGTTAACTTGCTCCCCATCCGTAGCAAGTATTCTTTCTTCTGAATAATGCTGGTACACTTTGTGTTTAGTATTAGACCAGCCATCTTCATAGAGAGTCTCGGCGAGCACTAGATTAGCTCTTCTTTGTTGCGAGATCCGGAGTTCTGCTTCCGGATCTATTCTTGACTCCAACGTTCTTCTATGTGTATTGCGTTTTTGGAAACGTCTTTGCAATTCATGAGTCAATCTGGATCTCATTTTGTATCCCAGAATTTGGTCGTTAATGGTCGCCGTAGGTGCGGGTGATATATTAGAATTCCTGGTGGATTGGTTGCGGATGAGGGAGGTGGTACTACTGGAAGAGGATGCCATCTAGATCGTTTTTCGCTTCTCTTCCTGAAAGATTTCCTTAGGTTCTTTGAATACGAATAATGGTCCTCCTGACTTGGCGATCTTCAGTGAAGTTTGTTCCTTCTGATCTCATATCGTTAGTGCTTTCAGTTGCTTTTGTAAGCCTAGGATGAAGGACTCAATGGATTCTACTTCGACTGGTGTTTTGTTGGAAATCTATTGAAGCTTATCTTCTACCGTTTTCAATTTGTCTGCGATGGTTAGTAAAAAATGTATAATAGTATTGTTTTGTTTGATTAAGTAAGGCAAGACTGAGGTTCCTTGCTTTGCTTTTGCAGGATTAAGGAAACCGACTGGTGGTGGATCTAATGATTCCGTAGCCTTTAAAGCTATCTTATAATCGGTACTGCCTGATGCGATATTCAAATCGTTCATATGAAAATTTTGAGGGGGTAAGTTATTATTATTAAAAGAACTATCCCAAAATCACTTTTCGGCAAATCTGTAATGGTTCGGTTCATATAACTCGTCTGCCTTTAATGACTGGCAGATACCTTTGAGATTATATTTTGTTATAGCAGACTTCTAGTACATCTATTACTTAAGATCACAGAATAAATAATATCTTTGAGTTTTGATTTAAAATTTAAGGCAGATTCCTGAATGTAACTCAATCAGTTCCTTTTCAACCCTACGATTGCATAATCCCCTTACTTTAGGGTTTCTTAGTGGCACTCGGTTTTACTAACTGAACTGATTGGACACAGCATCCTGACTCAGTTCTATTATTTGAATTATAATAATATTTGTTTTATAATAGACAGCATCGATTCTATATATATAGACAGGCACACACGTATATATATGATTTGATTTTGGGATTAGTGAAACTTAGAATGTGTTTCGTGCAATGTTTGATTTAGGTTTAATGCACTTAAACAATTGGTTGGCTATTTGATGGCTAGAAGGTTCTACATTTGTGTGTAAGTGGATGAAAGGAGGCTTGGTAGGAATGTAAATTGTGATGAATGCGACAAATAAACAGGAAGATGGGCCAAGGCTTTTTGATTTTTTTTTCATGGAAGGAGGTGAGGGGATTTCGTTTTTGGCATGAGGTAGGGAGATGAGCAAATTTCAGAGGTCTTTATATGCCTTGATCCTTTCGTTGCTTTCCTTACTTGTTGTAGTCACTACTTTATCATGAAAAGGAGAGCAATGGCTTACAATCATCGGGTGGGAGATGGAGAAGAAGGGATCCGAGTGGAACTGGGAAGACAGAGATCGTTCGGTCTTAGTTTGGGCTTGGATCGCCTAAACTTTGGGACGTAGACTAGCAATGGGCTTCTATCTGCTGCTGGGGCAGAAGGAGAAAGATGGAAATTTCTGCTATGTTCTTTGAATGATGCGACCCCGTTGTTTCTTTTTTTTTTTGGAGGGAGACAAAGGCGCCGATTTCGGCTCTGTCGTGCGAGAAGCAAAGAAAAATTGGAGTTCTGATGATCTTTGTGTGCAGTGATCCTGTCGTTGCCTTTCTCGTAAGCCTTGGTCATGACTCTTCGATGGAAATGCGCAAATGGGTGTTTCGAATGTCTATGTTTGTCACGATCTCGTCATTGCTTTCCCACTACTTTTAATCACAACCATACTGCAAGTGGGTAAACGAACAGGGATGAGGATTTCAATCTGTTCATATGAGGCGGAGAGAGGGAGTTACAAAGGTCTTTGTTTGCTCAATACCTTTGTTGCCCTATTAGCCGGCTCTAGTTGTCATTGTATTGTGAGTAATTCAGCGCGAGACAAAGACAAAGGTTTTGCTGCTTGTAGTTCGCAAGAGATGGAGTGGGTGTCTAGCCGTTTCGGGCAAGAGGACCCAAGGGGAGTTATTAAGATATTAAAGTGAGAGTAGTTATCTCGTCCAGAGCGGGAGAAGGGTTTCGTCTCATACCGAGTGTGGTGGGGCCTTTAACTTTTTGTATAGAAAAACATGGGGGAGTAGGAGTAGTTACTTACTCCGAGCTTTTTCTTTTTATTATTACATTATTATTTTTTTAATTGTCAACATACAATAACATTCTTAAATAGCATCTGCTTCTTCTAAAAGGATGCTTGAACTACATATTTTGAATTTATTGTAAAGTAGTGAAATGTTTTGAATGTGGCACTAATCCTTATTTAATGTTTTTTGTGGAGTGTGCATCAAGGCAGATTGGTTGCACTAGTGGTTGGATTTGTTTAAATAATGTCTAAAGATGTTTATGCTGTCAAGTTAACCCATACCATAACATTCAACGATTCATTAGATTTCATTGATGCAGTAGATTAAAGAGAACATTCAA
>JXCR01062751.1:58270-68521 GCA_002079205.1 Phalaenopsis hybrid cultivar | reverse complement strand
TGCTGATTTTAGTTGCTGCCTTTAAGGTGTTCTTCCCCTCTGTAACTATACCCGTCGACGAGAAATTGATTTGGTTGTAACTTGTCCGAGATAGTGACTGTCTCTAAGGGTCCGAGTGGTGCTCCGGCTGTAACTTGATCCGAGCGAGACATTTACCCTTCTGCTTGTATAACGCTTTCTTCAGTCATCCTTTGGTGGCAAATCATCCAAAATAAAAAATAAAAAATNACACTAATATATGCGTTACTCAAATTGCATATTTTATTTTTCTTCTTATATACTCGATGGTTAAGCAGGATAGATTTTGTGATTATGCATCTTTAATACATTTTGCTATTAGTCTAAGCTTTTGCTTTATTTGGGTTCAAAAGAATCATGTTCTTGAATTTGACACAAGTTGCTTTTAAAAAAAAAATTGCCTCTCCCTCAAAATCGATGCATTTATTTTGATTCTCATACTTCCTCAATCATTTACAACTTTGCTTGTTTAACAGCACCAGAAGAGTATTGTCCTAATTGATGACAGCCATCGCCTTGCATGTATGACTGTCTGGGTCTGAATCTTAACCTGCCTTTTTCATTGAAACCCATCAAATATGCAGTGCAACCTGTAGAATCTTCAGCTTGCAATGTTGTGTAGGCCAGCTTAAGCGGGCCAGCCCTTCTCTCCCCCTTTCCTTTCCTATTCCATCCCATTTCCTATCTCTATCGAATTCCAATTCCTTCCTATTCTACTGCTTGCCTTTTCTATCCTCTTTTCTATTTCTATTTCTATTTCTTTCCGATTCCAATTCCTCCCTATTCATTGCCTAGCTTTTCTATCACCTTCCACTTCTATCCCAATTTCAAATTCCTCTCTATTTCTGTGTTACGATCTTTTATATTATGTTGTGTTTGCCTAGGGTGGAGAGATTTTTTATGATTGCTGATTTTAGTTGCTGCGTTTAAGGTGCTTACCCTCCAAGGGTTGTACCTGACGACGAAGTTGCTCCAACTGTAACTCGTCCAAAGTAGTGACCTTCTTCAAGGGCACGGGTGGTGCTCCGGCTGTAGCTCGACCCCAACAAGACATTTATTCTTCTGTAGCCCCTTTCGGCCCTGCATCCAGCAGCTGCAAGCCATCTTCTCTGCTGTCATCCACGCTTCTAGCCCCTTCCAACAGCCTCAAGCCACCTTCCATCCATCTTCCTACTGCTGTCCAGGCCTCCAAATGCTTTCCTGCTGCCGCCAAGCCTTTCAAAGTCAGTTCATATTTCCGCCAGCCCCTCCAAGACCTGTTCCTGTTGTTGTCTAGCCCATCGACATCTGTTCCTGTGGCTGTCATTCCACCCTCGTCTAGTTGTTGTCCAGCCTCTGGACACCTATTCCTACTGCCCGCCACCACCACCTGTCTGATGCTATCAAGGGCCACCGCAACCCCTCTCCAGTCTCCTTTCAGCCATCACGCAAGCCTCTCAACCCTTCCCTGTTGTCGACCAAACCTCCAATCTTCTTCATGTCATTGTCCACCATTTCCAGCACCGCCACCACTTGCTAGCCGTCATCTTCCAGCACCATCGCCATTCCCTTCCGGTTCTGTTGGAACTGCCACTCTCCCCTGTAGAGAGCTATGTATGTATTTTGTGTTACTTCCTTTCTTATTTTTCGCAATATCGTCGTTGTCCTTTCCGTTTGCATGTTTGTATTGTTTATGTTGAGGAGTCGTCATTGTAAGTTATTTGAATTTTAGCAATTATATTTATTTTTCTATTATTGTTTGGGTTAACTTCAGTATTATTTGGTATAAGAGCTAGCCCAATCCTAATCCTATCCTAGGGTTGCCTAACATCCACCAAGCCACCCCCACGAAAATTTTTCTGCCATAAAAACTTCGACGAATGATGTGGAAGCTCCCTGAACCCCGGGAGAATGTTGCAGGCTGGCCCTTCTCTCCCCCTCTCCTTTCCTATTTCTATCAATTTCAATTCCTTTCTATTCTATCGCTTGTCTTTTCTATTCCCTTTCCTTTTTCTTTTTCTTTCAAATTCCAATTCTAATTCCTCCCTATTCATTGCCTACCTANTCGAGGATAAATTAGAGGATGAGGTGGGCTAAACTAGATCAGAAATGGAGGACTGTTTCTCGTCCATGGAGGGGAGATCCTTTGCCTTCGAAGAAATGGCGAAGAAGGTCGTGGATATATCAGAGCTAAACAATCCACACTAACGGAAGCAAATATTATTAAGCAAAATAACTAGGAATAAAATCAAGCCTCAAACGGAAACAAAAAACATAACAAACATCAATATCTAGCTAGGGCCGAGAAGTGACATACGGGGACAGAAGTGTCAAGGCTTGGTGGTTATTTTATTTTATTTTTGAAGGGGTGCATATTGCCTTAAAAAGGGAAGAACAAAAATTACAAAAGAATGCTAAAAAGCGAGGGCATGAGGCGGTCTATCCCCATTGACAAAAAACAAAAAAAGAATGACTCTAATCTAAGCTAGAATGAACAAAGTCACTCTCAAAAGCCGAGTGGGCACAAAAATGAGCAGTGTTGTTATATTTACCTATATGACAAAAATGAAGCTGTCTGAATTCAGCAAGAAAACCCAGGTCAAACCCATGAGATATGGATTGTTGGTTGGCCGTTGAGTAGGGCAGCGATGGAGGTGGATGGGTAGAATAGGGAAGGCTGGGTGGCTGGTGGTGGAAAGTTTCCTTTAAAGGCACATTTTTCCTTGTTTTGTTTGCATGTCCCTGGTACTTGTGATTCTGCTTAGTGATCTTTTCTAACCTCCTTATGGAGCTTCTGAATCTCGTGCACCCATTGTATTGCATCCTCACTAATCTTTGATATCGATAGGAGTGGTACCAATTGAGTGGAGTGAGCAGGTCGCTCGTACACAATCTCAACTAAAGTGCGGCTTGTATTCTGACTCACAAATCTGATGTAAGAAAACTCAGACAGAGCTAGAATCAAATCGCATAGCTTGATATTCTTCTCAACAAAGTGCCTCGGTAGATTTCTAAGGCTTCGATTTACTACCTTTCTCTGACCGTCTGTTTATGAGTATGCTGAATTGAAGCTTAATGCTTATTTTTCCTTATAGAACCCTCTATAATTGACTCAAGAACTTGACATCCCTGTCTAAAGTGATGGTCTTGGGTACCATGCAACCTCACAATCTCTCGGAAGTACAAGTCGACGACATGCAATGCATTCAGTGTCTAGTGGCAGTATACGAAATGTGCCATCTTTGAGGATCGAGCTACCACAAACATGAATGATCCTTGTTTCATTGTTTTCTAGGAAAACCATAAAATTTATGTTAAAATCCACCCACGGTGCCTCTAATATAATAATTGGGTGTATAGTCCCATATTTTGTCCCTTAGTTTTTGCCATATGACAAATCCAGCAGTGTCTTACGTGTTGCTCCACATCTCTCGCATGTTAGAGCTAAAAAGGCTCTCCCACGAGTGTGAGAGTTTTGGCCCTGCCAAAATGCCATATAAGTCCTTCACTGTGATATCTTGAATAGTGAACTCTCTCAGCGAGCATCTCGGAATGCACTGTTTACTTTGATAGAACAAGTACCCATCAGCTTTGTAATACTGCCCGATATTTTTTTTTTGACATTGCTCATATATTTTCCCAAAATCCCATCTGCCTCGTATCGTTCCTTTACTATCTCAAAGCCCACAATTTGAGCCTGCATAGCAGTGATCAGTAAGTGATTGTGGCTTAATGCATCTGCCACACGATTCTTACTCCCCGTCATGAGCCTAAGCATGAATTGGAACGACGCAAAGAAATCCATTTAAGTTGTGTGTCAGCCCTTCAATTTACTCTAGTTGTTTAAGAATTTGAAGGCTTCGTGGTCTGTGAACAACGTGAACTCATTTTTCAATAAGTAATGATCAGTGTTGAGGAGCTCTCACAATAACAAAAAACTCCTAGAATGATTCAACTTCTTACTGAAAAAGGAGATGGAGCAACCTCCCTGGCTCAACATCGATTCTATCCCCACGTTAGATGCATCACAATGCCTCAAACAACTAGTTGAAATCTGGTAATGCCAAGACTGGTGCCTATGTCACCTTCTTCTTGAGTGCTTCGAAACTATTCTGTGTTGCCTCTATCCAGTGGAATTTCTCTCCCTTCAATTGTTCCGTAAGGGGGGTCGTGATGGTATTGAATCTTCTGATGAATCGCCTATAAAATGATGCTAGCCCAGGAAACTGCCTCAGCTCGGTGAAAGATTGCAGTGCGGTGTAGCTCGCAATGGCCTCAATCTTTGTAGGATCCATCTGAATGCCCACACTACACCTGATTAGCCCAAAAAGCATACATGGGCTGTCATAAAGTGGCATTTCTTTGAATGGGCATATGGTTTCCTTGCTCGCATCACCTCAAATACTACCTTCAAATGTAAGTGCTCTTCGAATCGGATGTAAGCCGGAATGTCGTCAAAGTAATACCACCACAAATTTCTCAATTTGGGCTTGAAATGCCTGATTCATCAACCTCATAAAAATGCTAGGTGTGTTTGATAATCTGAAGGGCAAAATTGTCTACTCGTATAAATCATCCCATGTCTTGAAAGTGGTCTTCAACTCCGAGCCTCATCTGGATCTCATGATACCCACTGCTTAAGTCGATCTTGGAAAAGTTGGTGGCTTCGTGCATTTGATCCAAGAGTTCGTCCTTGTGAGGTATGGGAAACCAAAACTTGATGGTAATCTTGTTGATGTCCTTGTTGTCAATGCACATACGCCACGAATTGTCCTTCTTGGATAACATCAAAATAGGGACAATTCAACCAAGAAGGAATTGGTACTCTCTCTAAACAACCCTCTCGTGACGAGATTTTGTACCTGTCGCTGCAATTCTTCGTGCTCCACAAGTCTCAATCTATAGATAGGCCAATTTGGTAACACTGTTCCGGGGTATGAGATCTATGACATGCTGAATGTCTCTCAGTGTCAATAATCCCTTGGGAAGGCTGTCAGTCATCACCTCATGGAAGTCATGTAGTGGTTGTAATGGTGCTCGCTTCTCACTCTCCTCCTTTGTTCCTTCTAGTAGGACTAATGTCATTGCCATTAATGCTTCCCAAACCGACAGCATGAAGGTGGTTCTTGAGACTAGTGTCTCCTCTGTGTCGTCTACACCTTTTGCATCCTTCGCAGGTAATAGTGTGGCGCGTTCCCATCCTTTTTAAAAGAGTAAGTATTCTTGAAGCTATCGTGTTGAGTCTTGCGGTTGAATTATCAATGCCTCCCCAACAGAATATGACACGCGTCCATCTGGACTACGTCGCACCACACTTGCTCCTCTAACCGATACCCAATTGAAAATTCAACAAAACACTATTGATCTACGCGTATCTCTTTTTCAATCAGGTAAGGGAATAAGATTGTGGATGCTTCTGTGCGATCAATCTCAATTTCTTCACCATCTGCGTGGACAACATATTTTCACAACTCCTACCATCTTAATCAAATTGCAAACCTTACATTTCACAATATACTTAGTGCGAAAGATATTGTGCCTCAGCTATGACTGATCTCTTTCCGGTTCTAACTATAAAACCTCTGTATTACTAGCATCTCTCCCTCTTCACCATGGAGCTGAAGTACTTTCTATAGACTTTCCTCTGACTCATCGTCCTCCATCTCCTTGACGAAAAATTGATCTGTGAATGAGACAACTCGGCTCGTAGGACAGTTGGAGGATATGTGTTCCTAACTATGGCATTTGAACACCTTATTGCTGGCACTATACTTGAAGAGCTACTCTTTTCGACTTCTTTTTTGTCACTCTCTTATCCTATTTTCCCAACTTCGTTAGAGGTAGTCTTGTTAGTCGTTGTAGTTGTAGGTGACTGCCTGACTGAAGACTGCTATCTAAATGAAGATTGCCGCCTGCTATGTTTTTATTGTATTTTCACCTTCAAGGCTAAGGCTTGGACATCCCTTAACGACCAATATGGCTATAAATGCACAACATTGCTAATAACAGACTTTAGGCCCCCAAGTGTCGGGCTATGGTGTGTTCATTTGACTCGACCAACTCACCCTTCATCTACAACTATTCGAATTGTCATGAACTTCATTGAATGATTTCTCTGCTGCAGGTGGCGTAGTTGTAGAAACATATCCTGACAGTAATGAGGTGGAAGATAATTTCTTTTTATTTCCTTCCTCATCTTTTCTCACTTAGTAATCTGATCGCTGCCTTCTCTCTTCCTTTATCTTCGCAAATTTTTTCATAACAAGGAGACACTCTTTTTCAACTTGATGGATGCTAATTTTACCCGTTTATCTTTTGATACTTTTATTCGAAGATTCGCTTAACAGATTGCAGCCAGTCAATATTCTTCTAAATACATATCTCCATCCAACTCTGGTAGATCCACCTTGATTTCGAAGTCTCTATGTCCTTCATATGTGGGCCCTTCTTTCAACCTCCTTTGATATTGAATTCCGAAGTAGCTAGGCTGATATTCCTCGTCATTGATGTCTTCCGTGTGGAACGGATTCAGATTCTCATCCCTGTCTCCCCTTCTACTTTCTAGATCGCAGTCGAGGGTAATCTCTCTCTGGGTTCTATTATCAATCTCCGCGAGTCGTTGATGGATCTTCCACACTCTTGTCCCAGGTAGGTTCCAACTATATCTACGTGGTGACATGACTAGGGTTTGGGTTTGAAGGAGTGGTTGAGGATAGAAAAGAATTTTTGGTGGAGTAATGGGGATGCTACGAAGCTCTAGGATAGGACTAGAGTTAAGCTAGCTCTGATACCAAATAATATCGGAGTTAAAAAATGTAATTTAACCAAAAATATAAATGTTTTAGCAAATCTGAATTTTTTTGTGGATTCTAGGTTGTTTACCGGGGCTGCAGGCTCGAGACGAGTGTGGACATTCATTGTAATGCGACCCTATAATTTTTAGGTAACTTAATCCTAAGTTAGGAAGATTAATTTGATTAACAAAAATTACCTTAGTCTTAAACTTTAATAATATGTCGTATAGGTTATTAATCTCAACGTAAAAATCACCTCAACCTCCAACCAACTGTTGAATATGACGAGTTTAATGTGACAATTGAGGTGAGTAATTACATTTCTAATTTTTAGCAAGTTCAGTTAGATTTACATTACAACAGATTCTTTATATTGTTAGATAGGAAAGATATGTATGATAAACATAATAGGAAAAGATGTGCAGCATGAAATATATGGATAAGATAAATGATATTTAGATTGATATTATATGTACATGTAAGATAGAGATGTAGGAATGATATGCATGATATAGGATATCCATGAGATATATATATGAATGATATGAAAGATGTCTGATGAATATTTGTACAGCAGAATAAAAATGCATGTTAGTAAATGCATAAAAATGTCTCATAATGACTTATGTATGAAGAATGAAATAGCTTATATGTAAATGATTGCATGTACATGTTCAGAGGGATTTCACCCCCCACCCCCTAATGGTACATGCAGGGGACGCCAATGTACTCGCGTGTGTAGAGTTTTTCTAGCATCCTAGATAATTATGATAGTTCACTAACTGCTGTGCCGATGAGTTAATATTAGTCAGGGGTGAGTATAACAGAGTTTTCCTCTCTAGACAATTATTATGTTTACATTATTAACCGCTTTGCCGACGGGATAATATCGGTCAGGGGCAAGTACGGGTTTTTCTACTCTAGACAATTGCGATGTGTAGATCGGTAACCGCTATGCTGGCGGAAGCCGACAAAGCAATATTGACTAAGAATGTGTTAGTTTTGTTGACGATGATTCTCACAGAGAAGGATGTGTATGCAAAATATAAAGTTAAAGTAAAAGTAAAATTAAGATAAATCCATATAGAATATTAGTGTTTGTTCATTTAAAAAATGTCATTGATGCATGTATTAACATATATCATATTTCTCATAAATATATATCAGGTTTCCTATAAACATAAATCAGATTTCTTATAATTATATGCTAGATTGCTTATAAATATTTATCGGATTGCTTATAAATAAATATAAAAGACCAATATATTATACAATTTCTTAAAGAGACGCATACATATTGTACTTTTTTTCTTGGATTATTGTAATTTAGTAGTATTATTACTCCGGGGGTATCTTTAGATCACTTATTTTGTTGCTTTAATATTATTTTTAGGCTTTTAATATTTAAGCAAGATGAATGGAAGAGATATAAATGTATGGGGCGAGAGAAACAAACAAAAACGTGCAATTTCTACTTGTTAATATTAATTACTTTTTTTAGTGGCTCTTTCATGTATTGTTTTTAATATTAAATTGTTAGTGATAGAGTTAGAATATCAAAAAATTGATTTCCATCGTCCCTTCCTGTCTTGGTTAACTCTAATCTTCAGACCGGGTCGTGACAGTTGTGCACAAGACTACCTTTCAAATTTATGAGGGTCACTATGAATTTCTGATTAAATAAAATAATTGTCAAATGAGGACGGCACATGGGAACCATATGATTTAATACAGTAGTTTTTTCCTTTCTTCCACCTTTAAACAATGTCTTTTTGGGAGGAGGCGGCGCCGTGCTTGTCAAATAATTTGAAGACTTATTTTACCCGTAAGGTCACATATGTAATTTAATCATTTATTAGTTATTGTTGTGGGGTATAAACAGGGCGTAAAAAATTTAGGATTAGGTTATGCTATGATGAGATTGTTATCTTGAGTCATAGTGCTGGTGTTTTGGGAGAGATCGCCTACCTTTCAAATTATAGGTACTATCTTTTATGCATTAGATTGTTGTTAGGTGTTATTGAAATAAAATATTTGATTGCCCTAATTTCATTGAAAAATTATCTCTGTTCGTATCACATATCCGTAACAAATACCTATAACTTCATGTACTGCTTTGTCCTACATAAAGGATAGGGATGGACATGAGGTTCCTTCACTTTGCATCCTATTACGTTGTGTTTGAACTTGTATTTTTATTTTTTTTATTATTTTCTTCAGTTTCAAAGATATTATTCTCTGGATCTTTTACTCTGCTCTCATTGATTTCTCTAGTCCACTAGAATCATTACAGAGAGCTGCACCGTTGCCTGGCAAGAAAAACTATTTTCTGTTTCGATTTTGTTTTGGGAATTATGATTTATTCATCTGTTGAACACTTTGGAATACCACTATATCAGTACTCCATAATGAAANGGGGGGGGTGGCAAATAACTACATCTGTGTAATGCGGACAATGTGGCGATAACAATTATGCTACAAAAGTGTAAAGCACCAATCGACGTCAGTAACACTTTCTTCAATCACTTTTGATATCTTCATCGTTAGAATCGAGGAAAGATCCTTTCAAGCATGGTTGGGAATGAGCCCCTCCATGACAATCTCGATACCGCAGCTCTACACCGCAACACTTCGCCGCAACTCTTCGCTGCAACTCGACACAGTAATCCTTCATCGCAACTCAGCACCACAACTCTTCACCGCAGTTCTGCATCGCAACTCTGCGCCACAACTCTTCGTCGCAACTCTACACCGCAACTCGGCGCAGCAACTCTTCACCACAGTTCTGCCCGTAACTCAGCGCCACAACTTTTCGTCGCAGTTCTGCACCGCAACTCTTCGCCACAACAAGGCACCGCAACACTTTGCCGCAACTCGGCATCGCAACACAGCACCGCAACTCGGCAGCACAACTCTTCGCCGCAACTCGACACTGCAACGCTTCGCCGCAACTTACCGCAACTTAGAGCGTCAGCTCTTCCCCGCAACTCGGTGCCGCAACACTTCGCCGCAACTTTCCACCGTAACTCTGCATCGCAACGCTTCTCCACAACTTTGCGCCGCAACTCATCACAGTAACTTTTCGCCGTAACTTTCACCGCTACACAAGATGTTTTTTTTTTGGGAAATTCTAAATCAGCTGAAGACCACCTCTAACCTCACTTTCAGACCTATTTATAGGCACAAAAAGAATTTGAATTATTAAATACACATTATTAAAATAAATAAAATAACCCCTTCGGCTCCCTACAGCCGGCTTCCGCTTCCACTTCCCGCACTTCGGCTCAAGCATATGCTTTTCGCCGATCCCGCTTGTGCTTCTTCCGTCTCGGTTGTTTGGCATTCCCATAATCTATTATGCAATAATATTATTTATGCGTGTATTAAAAGGATTATCAACGCAAATTAAAGGATTAGCAAAAGCTGTCAAAGAGTAAAATATATAAAAAATTATATATAT
>JXCR01062751.1:29682-55647 GCA_002079205.1 Phalaenopsis hybrid cultivar | reverse complement strand
ATGGATAAGTTTTTTTTTTTTTTTTTTTTTTTTTTCAGTTTTAGATGGTTACAAATCTAAAAATCATGCGGTTTAATGGCATGTTCATTGATTTTCAGAACTGTAATTTAAGTTTTAATTAGTGAAGGACTGACTACTGAATTAGTGTTAATTATATACAGTTGGCATTTTTGTAGACTGATACCTTGGATCTGGTCCTATATACTTTGGAGGCTTTCTGTGCATGAAAAGATGGCTTTATATCTTTTGCTAGTGTTTCTATAGCTAATAAATCTCCATGTTTGGATGCATGCATGAGATTTTGTTTATTTACAGACATACCATACAATTCTTCTATATGTATTTACATATATAACACCTAACGATTCATATTTGCATGCAAATCACTCAAATCTGTTAAAGTTCAGAATTATCCCCATTACTTTCTTTTTAAAAGTAAAATGCACATTTTCTTGCATAGGTTTATTACATCAAGTTGTTATAAGGGCAAATATGAAACTTTGGGTATTAGATATGTGAGTAGATAAGAATTGTGGTATGAATGTAAGATTTTTATTTTTCTGTTTATTAATTAGCATCGCACAAAGTCGAAGACAAATTTAAAGTAGCATAATTGTTGGGCAATTTATTTAATTGATTAAGATCTTCAAAATCAGCATAAAATTTTTAAAAATAAGTTTCCCCAACTAACATCCAATTTAAATTTACTAATCTGAAATTCGCATCACTCTGTCAGATCTAACTCACAGACTTCTGAGATATGAAAATAGATCATTAATGTCTAAAAATTACTGAAGAAAAGTGGTGAGGTGGAAGTAGAACAAATTGATGGGACTAAAGAGGAAAACATGCGTGTGATTGTTTTCCTAATTTCCACAAAGGAATTCAGAAATGGTAAGCGGAGTCCCATCAGAAACCAATAATCCCAACTTTTTTTTACAGCCACTACCGTCCATTCAGAGTTTGTCCCGTCGGATCTTTTTTTTCTTTTTTTTTTTTTCAGAAAAAGCTTGAAGTGATATATGATTCTAATGAATTAGGCACCACCTAATTTCCGCTTAATTAGCGCATAAAGCTGTTTGTTGGAGAATTTTAATCGAAACTGTCGAGTGCTGAAATGTTTTTTAATTGAATCAAAAGAGTCGAGTAAATGACTTGTTAAATGCAAGTGAACGCCAATGAACTTTATTTAAAATAAAGTGATTAAATCACAATCATAATTTTTTTAAAGCAAATATAGCGTATGAATAGATATAATATGGAATATAAAGTCTTGACATAATAGTATTTGTCGAGATTTGAGATCGAAGAATGAGACGTCACATCCTCCCTTTCACGCGCGCACTTGCTTGTGTTGGGCAGAATTGCAGGGGAAAGGTAATAATAATGGACGAAAAATTTACCTAACTACTTATTTATATCAGACTTACTAATTATGAATGCCTCCTTTTTAGAAAGAATAACAGCAGCGCAACTATTAATTATTTAGCAATTATAAAGTTTTTTTTTTTTTCTGGGATAATTACATACAGACCACCTAAAAGAATGGTATATACAAATTGATCACCAATATGAATTTTTTTGAGACTAGCAAATCAATGTGTTTATGCGAGCCAAAATCAAACTATTGAATATTTGATAAAAATGAAAAATATCGGTTGGTATTTTTTCAAGAAATTTAATATTTGAGTGGGATATGAAAAGTGGATGAAAATGGATGGTTGATAACAAGTTTCAGGTGGTCTGTATCTAATTGCCCACCCTTTTATTTACATCAGTACTAATTAATTAAGACATCCAATATTGGTGAGTTAAAGAGCAATTTTAATATTTTATTGAATTTTTTTATTATTTTAATTTATATCTTCAAAAGAGTGTGGGGGTAATATGATCTTTTTATTATATGAGAGAAATTAGAGAGAATTTTTCATGGGTAAACCAATGCAATGCCCTCAGACTTGCAATATATTATTAAGAAACAATATATCGGATTCAAAGCAGAGTGAAAAGTAATTAAACCCGTGTACCGGTTTCCATAAAACATTTGGTTGAATCCGTTACATCGTTGCAAATTCTTCTGTGTTGATGGAGAAGCTTCTGTAAGGAGCTGAGAGACTCCAGCTTGTGCTACAGCAAACATAATTTATTTATTCCAGTCTTCGCATGTAGGTTTGATAAATAGTAAAGCTGAGATTCTAATACAATGGTTTATTGTCTGTGGTTAGTTGATGAAGAACAGTCGAGATGAAATTTGGGGGAAGAGTGGCTGCTGAGTTTATGTGTCCGTTTGGCGCAGCTTATAAGTGCGGGCGGCGTTTTCAACACGCAGTCTAATCGTTTGAAAAACACGTTTCGGCAGCTTATCAGAAAACACGATTGAGTTTTTACACTAAACACAGACCGCAGGTCGAACCCCGCGCCACGTTTCAGGATAAACTACTTATTTGGTTAAGCACAAGCTGCCCCAAATACGAACATTATTATGAGTGACTTGTTTTGCGTTGTTATCATGGTACAGCATGAGAACAACATTCACATAATGAACTCTGTTTTGTTACATGTATTACAAAGAGGTCAGCTTTAAATAAAAAAAGGGGGAATTTACAAACATAACATACCCCTCAATTCATATGTATTTACATATCTATCATGTAATTTTACTTCTAGATTTCTACAACCAAAATTTTTCTTCTAAAAAAAAAAAAAAAAACCACCATTTTAACTTTTAAAAAGTGAAATACACCCTTTCAAGCATGGGTGATGTGTTATGTATTTAAAAGTTAAAATTTAGGTGTTAGATATGTAAATACATGAGACTCGAATGGTATGTATGTCAATCTATAATGGAGAAAAGTTATTTAAAAGTTATTTCTCTCTTGCTTGATACTCATGTTACTTTCTGTTAGAATATGAAGCCTGGTTGCCTACCCAGACTTCCAGAGCACAGCACAACGATCCAATGCCCCAATGGCGGTGCCACAGCATCCTAATCCATGGGACTAGACGCCCCTAAGCCCAAAAGTGAAGCCCCGGTGGCAGTAGGGGAGCCCAGGAGCCCAGTGCATCGAGCAATGGGAAGTCCGGTGCCCGTTCAAGACGCAACTGCACCTCGAGTTGCTTGTTTTTATGTCCAAAAACAGAACAGTCGACATTCCAGTGCCCAAGAGGGTTGGAGGCGGCCCTATCGTGATTTCAACCCGAGCGACCCGAGCGGGTGGAAAGGCAGCTCCTAGTAGTAGTGCTCCAATGCCAGGAACGATTTCTCTCTAGTTAAGGATTTACACCCTAGTTTCCATACAAATTCAGATACTCATGAAACTAACTTGACAGCGAGCGTAACAAGTGCGAAGTTGCATGGAGCAAGATTTACAAGTTCGAGAGTAGATTTCAGCGATTTCTCTCTTGCAATCAAGAGAGGAGCATCCCAAAATTATTATAAGTTCCATGAGAGTAGAGAGGAACTATGTGTGGTGTCGTCTAAGCATTCTTCTTTTCTTCATAGTAGAATTTTTTGGTTTGATGTAGCTCCATGGCCTTTTCCCGTTCTTGAGTGGTGCTATAAGTTGGCCTTTAAAAGAGAAGCATAAAATTAAGTTACGTGTTGCCGACATGATAATGTTTAGGTGGATGAGTGGCTTTATACTTAGAAACAAATGTGAAATGAGTCAATAAAAAATAAACCAACAAAAGAAAAGCTGATATAAATCTATTAGCTAAACAGGTGAAAATGTGACAGACTTGGACATGCAAAAATTGAGAAACCTAGTTGCAACATAGGGTAAGTATTTGAATTTCTCACCGACTGATGGACTTTGCGGAAGCCATGTTGCAGGGAGTTGGGGAAGGAGATGGATCAAGCGTGGATGATGAGCCCATCATAAACCCATCATAATCAATTCTGCAAGTTTACTTCTGCAAGTTTACTTCTGGCCAGCGGAGGTCTAATTTTAGACTTAGATATAGATGGAACAGGCTCATAATGTTCTCCCATGGTTTCATTGAAAATAATCTAATGGTCTTCTTTTTGTTTGAAAATTACATATATTCTATCATGATCAAACTATATGCCATCCATATCATAAAATCACGGTCTGCCCAAGAAAATATGAAAATGACTGTGTGCGACATTATATCATATCACAGCTAGCAGTCACAAGCAGTGAGGAATGGTTAGCTCAACTGACATAAAAATGATTAGGATGAGGCACATGTTTAAGACTAGACCTCCTGAGTGCATGCGTGGAGATAACTCTTTTATAGGATTGTCGCTGTTACTAATCAACACACACATTTTGTCATTACAAGTAGCATATCTACAATCCTTTGATGCATGTTTAGTAAATAGCCTTACCAAATTCACTAATCCCAAGACTCAATTTCTTCCAAAAATAAAATGTAGGCTTTACATTTTTTTTTTTGTATCAACATTTCTAGAACATTTAAAGCATATAATTCCTTTAATATTCTCAGTGTGTGTCAGGCGAAAAACACTAAAAAATTTGAGCATGTAGTCTTAAGTCTGGTAGAAGGACTAGGAGTGGAAGAGGAAGTAGGGCCATTGAGCTCAGAATTAGAAATTAGTTTAGTTGGCTTTTAAATGAGGACAGCAGCATGAAAAGAATTTCATAGAGTTTTTTGATCTGGCAATACAGCTTTGTTCTTTATTTCAATTCTAAGTCTAAATACAACTTTGTCTGCAATTTACCAATTATTATCAATGCAGTTAGCTATAGCAGATCTATGTTTAAATGTGTATTATAAGTCTAAATACAACTTTGTCTGCAATTTACCACTTATTATCAATGCAGTTGGCTATAACAGATACATATTTAAATGAGTACTGAATTTCCCTTACTCTTTTGTTAAATAAGATTTCTCTTGAGCTTTTAATATTGAGAAAGCTTTCATTTCGAATATCCCTTGCACAACTTTTATTGATTACTGAGAAGCCACAACAGATGGAAATTAATGAAGGGGAAGGCAGAGCTATATCTGAGATGATGCCCAAGTGAAAAAGGTTGGCAAGCCATTATGTAGATATATATAAGTATCCTAAGCGGGAGCACCTAAAAATGTTTCCGACCTGCAAATAATGGCAAGGATTTTGAAATTAAAAGACCTCCATCACCTATTTTCTTAACCCTACTCAATATACTTCAATAGGATAAATTTTGATCTTTATTTGTATCTTTGCTATTCTTATTATATTAATCTAGGTTTATTAAACTCATAATGAATCATTTTGAATCGATTTTGGGGTAATTGAGGATGGACAAACTGAAATGGTGAACATAAAATAGCTGAACACCAATTAAAAATGGACGTTAATGAAACTGATTGAAAAGAAAGATGCAACAATAATCTCTACTAAAATAAAGTCAAAGATTACAGCATGTATGCCTCAAGAGCAATTTGAAACAGATTTATGCCCATTTCAAGGGAAACATAAAGACTAGGTAAACCAATTTTGTTGAAGAGAGGTTAAGACTCTGAAGTAATTTTGATATAAGTCTCCAAAAACCACGTAGCTATCGGGCTCCACCCGGAAGGAAAACATGTAAGAAAACAACCCCTGCGACCATGAAATTTTCATCCGTCAGCAATAGACCACATAGGTTATGATGGTCGCGTTGGAGTTGGATTTTATTTGGGTCGGGATCACCCGTAATGATTCAGTATCAATGGCAGTTTTGTGCATAAGGGCAGCCGCAATTCTAAGAGGAATTGGTTCTTGTAAAAGATTCAGTCATACAAGTCAGTTGCTCACCGACCGCCCTTATATTTTTGCCATAAAAAAAGTAAGCATCGCGGATCGCTGCGGCATCAAGCGGCCCAACAGTCGAAACCTCCATGGCCACAAACAAACCAACAAACCAAAGCGCTTCGGTGAATACTTGTCTACCGTATCCTAAGAGCCGACCCATAGCCACAGAGAAGCAAGAAGGGAATGCTAACCAAAGGGTGCTGAAAGGGTCAAATGCGCTGAAATTTCCTTGAAAACCCTTTAAATAGGGTGCCAACGAGATTTCAAGTTCCGCCCAAAATGTTGTCTCATACCAAAGCCCATCAAATCAACGCAAGTTCTGAGAAAAAAGGTGCACAATTTAAACTTACTTCACTAATAAAAAACTTTATCTCATTCAGATAGAAAATATTTTAAAAGCGGCTCATTAGCCACCTTAGGCAGGCAAGATGAGTGCCTGTTGAACTAATTTCTGATACAGAAGTCGGCCACTCAACCTAAACCTATCCATGATGCCGATTTGAGCCTGAACTAGGAGGAAGGAAGAGGTCTCCCTAAGGTTGGTCATCTCGGCCCTCAGAGCTGCCAGTTTCGCCGAGTGCTCCACACTTAGGGTCGCCAGCTTCACCTCTAGCTCTTCATCATCACTTCTAGTGGCGAACCACCAGACCTTGCCATAGGTGCTTCCTAGGGAACAGTCGGAGGACCCATGGTCACACCACCCTGCACGTGGAGTGGGGTTCCTACAGTCGCCTCAAGGACAGAAGCTTGAACGACACCTGCCATTGGCGAGACAATGCCCAAGAATCTTTCATCTATGAGATTGTAGCAAAATCAACATACTAAAAGAAGTGAATCAAAATAGACCGTTTTCATATTTCCAAGTATCAGTCCAATTCAGGCCATCTAATTGAAGGGAAACTCTCACTAGGGTCAAACGCGACGCCAACCCACTCTCTCCCAGAGTCCAGCTCTGGAGCCATCGCTGGCGTAGTCCTACCCACGGGACCCAGTTGAGGAGCAAGAACCTGCTCGGAGGGACTCCAACAACCTCATCCCAAGGCAGCCGCGGGAGTGGGAGTTGCTTAGCCGGGGAATCGCGGGCCATTACCAGGGGCGCAGTCAGCACGTCCGTGGACAGGCCATCCTTGCCTCCTTTCAGCTGAAGAGTCAGCGAGTCAGAGGAACAAACCTCGTCAATATCCACCATATGTTTTTTCTTAGAAGAGAGTTGGTTCTTTCGCCTCACCCCCCTTGGGTTGGGTCTTTTCCTCCAGCCTCCTAGCCTTCGCATGCTTATTCACACTCCCATGTCAACTCTCCCCAAAGGCCTCTCTCAACACATCCTCGACACGGACATCCAGTGGAGACTTCTTGCTGTTCGCCATTGCTCCTGCCGACTGAACCAACACACTGACAGGAAATGTGAATGATTAAGACATCCTATATGCCCTATTTTTTAAAGGCAACATATGTGAAATTTCAGGAAATTTTGTTACTAAAGCACTTATTTTGACATAAATAAATCAGTTTTTTTCTTTTTTTTTTAATTATCTTGTTCTTATTGTAGTACGACTTTAAAAAAATAAGAGAATTCTAAGAACTAAATATGTACTCCCATAATTTGTCAGCATGAATCTCAGAGGAATCTTATGATCCCAAAGACAAGAGTGGTCAAAGAGGACCCAAAGATCACATCAGTATTAAACCTTTCTAAAAAAATGTACAAGACCTATTAAACAACAACACCTCAGGACAAAAACCAGGAAAATATCCCCTAAGAAAGAAGAATCGTCAAGCTCCTCAAGATAACACCGCAAACATCTCGGAAAGAACCTCAAAGACCACCAATATCTAATGCTACACCAACACAAACCTCCTAACAGCTTTCATGTTGAATGGTTTGAGCTACTTGTCGGATTACGGTAAAGTGCTCTCTGCCTGAGATTCTAGCTTCATCATGACATTAGGAGTCTCGTCCAAAGGGAACTTTAACTGTTAATCGGATTAGGAGAGTTAAAAGACTGAAGGTCCATAGCTTGGCCAATCGAAGGTCCATAGCTTGGTCTACCGAAGGTCCATAACCTGGTCGACCGAACACCTACGCCTTGGACAACTAAAGAACCGCAACATGATCGACCGAAAACCCTCAGTTCAACCGGCCAAAAGCTCATAGTTCGGTCGACTAGCCTATAGTTCAGCCGACTGAAAACCTATAATTCGACCGATTGAAGAACCAGCCTCAGATGACTAGAAGATAAGACAACAAAATCAGATATCTTTCTTATTTTATTTTATTCTTTCATTATTTTATTCATGTATTTATTTATGATCAAAATGTCTTGTGAAGTCCTTACTTCAAACAGGTGTACGCAGGTAATTGTACACTTCACACTCATAAGTTTATAAATAAGAAATCATTTCTATAGCAAAAGGCTAATTGATTATTTGAACTAATCTAGTCTCTTTTCCTATCTCTCTCACTCACTCTCTCCCTCTCCCATACCCTATTCCTTGAGTGTGTGCTTGACAGGACAATCTCTGATTCAACACATGGCATAAGAATGATTCATCACCTTCAGATAATTGTTTATGTAAAAATTATATTCTTTAATTCATACATGATGATTGCAAAATACCATATAATCATTAAATAAGTTATTAATCAATAGCTTAAAACTTACAAAACTGGAGCATGGAGTTGCACTCAATCTCCATCAAGAGAATAGGAGTTATAATTTAATAGTTTGAGCAATATAAAATTTAAAAATAAGAGCTAAAATTAATCTACATCGTGAAGACGAAAGTTACAATATTGGAGAAAAGAAACAATAAAGTAAAAAGTTAATAGTTAAAAACCTTGAAGATGTAAGTTACACTTAATCCCCATCATTAAGTATGAGAGTTACAAATTGTTGAGGTAGAGAGATAAAATCAAGATCTTGAAAGTAATAGACTTAAATATAGGAGTCACAATATCCATGATGAACAACAATCTTGATATGGCAAGTCCCCTTTAATTTCCCCATTAATGTTACAAGTTTTACAATGCTTATTTAAACGCATAAAATATTTGCAAATGATACGATAATGAAAAAATATGAGTCTCATTCTTAGATATTGGGAATAGCTTGGTGGATCTTCCAATAAGTAAGCTTGATGGCTTCCCTTGATAATCATGGTAAGTTCATTAAAAATTATTTGTGTATGCTATTTATTTTGTTCTTTTATGAATGATATCCCATATTTCTATATTTTCTTTATAAATATCACCATCTCCACTTGCATAAGCTTAGCTTTCGAACCATCTATGTGGCCGAGAACTTACATGCTTTGTTAGTTGAAATGTCAGTTATTTGTAATTCATTCATCTATAAATTTTAAATTTGAATGTATAAACATGTTTTATTTATGTTACTTCAATCATTAAGATTTGTGTTTGATAATATTTTATGCACTTATTTATACTTTTCAAATATCTATTTCATAGTCAACCGTTTAATTAAAATTGGTATAGTTTTTTTTAAAGTGGAGTGCATAATTTTGGGTTACCAATGATAATCTTTTTCTATCTTCATTAATGATAGAGATAAGCCAATTATGTCTTAATTGTTGGCAGTAACTCAAAATTGTTTTGATTATTGATAACATAGGGTATATGATTTGGTTATCAACATTAGTTAAGTGGTTGTGCATTAGAAGAAAATGATTATTGATAGATGTTTGTCTCCTGCAGGATGTTAAAAGAAAATGATTTATAATGTCATATAATATAAATGAAAATATGGTTCCTAATATAAAAGATTCGAATCTTTAATTAATAAGAACTGATCAATAACAAATAAGATCAATGTTTTAATCATGAATATTGATAACAAAAGAAATCAATCTCTCTTCAATACTTGGAATTTTGTTCATTGACCACCAAAACTATAGAACACCCTTATCAACTCATATATGCCATCAACACATTAGCTCCTTAAGGATAAAAATATTTCAAATCATTAGAGTTCCATGTTCTCAGGGATAGGCACTCCTCCGCTACTTTTTCATTTATAGGCACCCTTTCAAGCTTTTCTTCGACAATATAGAATTCATCTTAATTAGCCACGAACTTCCCCAATTTTAGAATGCTTTCCAAAAACTCTTATTTGCTTTAGAATCATATCACTTTGGTTGAACTCCTTGTGCTTGAATTTGAACTTCAAGAATCTTATGACGGTAATACCAAATCTTTTTGTCCCCTAATGCCTATGGATACCTACATTTTGCTCGCTTTAAGTAGATTTAGATTGCTTTTCA
Source organism: Phalaenopsis hybrid cultivar (assembly GCA_002079205.1). Lineage (NCBI taxonomy): Eukaryota > Viridiplantae > Streptophyta > Magnoliopsida > Asparagales > Orchidaceae > Phalaenopsis > Phalaenopsis hybrid cultivar. Next base: position 45,602 of record JXCR01062751.1, on the reverse strand, counting down.
TTAGCTATTGATTGTTTTATAATCAACTGGATTGCTTTTTATTAGCTATTGATTTTTTTTATAATCAGCTTGAGGCTTTTCCAATTCACAATGAAGGTGTTTCCCTTGTGTTGGTCATCAAAAAATAAACTTTTAAGGGAATTATTGCTTCATATCCATGTACTAAAGAATTAATACCCTAATGCCTATGGATACCTGTATCTTTTTGTCCCCTAATGCCTCGAGAATTAAAAGGTATTACCACATCCTTTTGTTCCCTAAGGCCTAAGGAATTAATATTCTAATGCCTATGGATACCTACATCTTTTGATATCCTAATGCCTGCGGAACTAAAAGGTATTACCCCATCTTTTGTCCCCTAATGCCTATGGATAACAACATTTTGCACACTTTATGTAGATTTAGATTGTTTTTCAATAGCTATTGATTGTTTTATAATCAACTTGAGGCTTTTCCAATTTACAGTGAAAGTGTTTCCCTTGTGTTGGTCATCAAACAATAAACTTTTAAGGGAATTATTGCTTCATATCCATATATTAAGGAATTAATGCTTTGATAAGACTCCATCATTACCTCTTCTTATGCATATTCCCCTACTTTTAAGATTCAGAGGAATTAAAAAAACCTTAATGTCATTCTCTTATGAAATTCTCATGGAATGTTAAATCACAAGCATCATTGAGTTTTAGCTTTGTGGACCCACATGAACTATTGATTGTCGTTGCAATTCTAGCTAAGCTTTCAAGAAGAGAAGATAGAAAGCTCGGATCACAATTGTATCATCAAAGTTGATGTCTATTACATTCAACTGACTTGTGATTTGATTTAACTTATTGACATTTATAGTGGTGAAAGGGCCTTAAGAAATCTTGGGATTAAACATTTTCTAATTATATATATTTCTTTACTGTTGAAGGCTTCTCGTACACATCCTTTTGTCCCCTAAGGCCTAAGGAATTAATATCCTAATACCTATGGATACCTACATCTTTTGATATCCTAATGCCTACGGAACTAAAAGGTATTGCCACATCTTTTGTCCCCTAATGCCCATGGATAACAACATTTTGCACACTTTATGTAGATTTAGATTGTTTTTCAATAGCTATTGATTGTTTTATAATCAACTTGAGGCTTTTTTCCAATTTACAGTGAAAGTGTTTCCCTTGTGTTGGTCATCAAACAATAAACTTTTAAAGGAATTATTGCTTCATATCCATATATTAAGGAATTAATGCTTTGTTCAGACTCCATCATTACCTCTTCTTACGCATATTCCCCTGCTTTAATATTCAGAGGAATTAAAAAAACCTTAATCTCATTCTCTTATGAAATTCTCATGGAATGTTACATCACAAGCATCATTGAGTTTTAGCTTTGTAGACCCACATGAACTATTGATTGTCGTTGCAATTCTAGCCTAGCTTTCAAGAAGAGAAGATAGAAAGCTCGGATCACAATTGTATCATCAAAGTTGATGTCTATTACATTCAACCGACTTGTGATTTGATTTAACTTATTGACATTTATTGTGGTGAAAGTGCCTTCAGAAATCTTGAGATTAAACATTCTCTAATTATATATATTTCTTTACTGCTGAAGGCTTCTCGTACATATTTAATGGAGCTCTCATCACACTTGCTTGTGAGCTTCTTAAGCGATTACTTAAGACAACATTCTTTGTTGATGACAGCATATAATCTCATATGCCTGTCTATCCAATAGATACTAATATTCTTGGCCCATGGTACTAAATTTGGATTCTTAAAAAGTAGATGCAGCTTTCTGTAGCATAGATAGTTCTTGATCTACATCTTCTAACAACTGAAATCCTTGTCATCAAATCTATTGATCCTCACCTTCCTATAATCCAAACACCATTGCTTCTACTATTTCAGTATTTCATAAAGCTACAAAAGTCCTACTCTGATCCAACTCTGTAGGAAAAAAAATATATGCTTGAGAGCAATAACAAACACAATAAGAAGATGAATGCTCTCCTAGAAAACACACCACAAAAGAAGACAACAGATTTAAATGTTCTACTACATCATGAACTATAAGAGAGATATTTTCACGAGATCAAAGAATAAATGCAAGATACAACAACTTTTTCTGTCTTCTTCTTTTATCAAAAACATCCAGCAATAGATAAACTAAAAAATAAAAATAAATAAATAAATAAATAAATAAAACAAGAAAACAAAAACTATATAATATTATATAGTTCAAAATATTTTTACCTTCTACTATACAGTTCCTTCATTTTATCCCAATCCAACTACAAGTTAAACTTTTCTAAATTATAGCAGCCTCCATCGGTCCCCACTCATGTTCATCAATCATCATCAGTCTCTACGAAGTGCGCTTTGCAGTTACCACTTGAGAACTCTAATTGGATTAGGTCACCGCATTTGTTGCTGCTAACTCCTAGATCTCCAACAAAGCCTTTGCTAAAGCCTGTCACCTTGTCAACCTCCTCCAATCACTACCTCGCCACACATGGCTTTCCGCAAACTCATCACTGATCTCTTTCACCCGGATGTTGAACACCTCAAACCATCAACCAGTGAAGAAATTCGGAGCACTAATCACTTGATCCACCAAGAGATACATATCATGTGGTAATTGGCCTATGAAACTGATTATTAGTTTAATAGCTAACTTTACATCCAAATTTGAATACTATTTTTCTCCAAACTCTTTTACAAATCATATCAAATATTAGGGAAATTTTGCCTTCTTTAACATCAGGGTTGTTAAGGCAATTAAATATCACATCTGAACATGAAATAGTCCAAAAGCATAGTACTTGTCATTGACTACACAGTAAAATCTCTGAAGTCCATTTATCATTATTTTACGTAGTTTCCTATTGAGTAGTTCATTAATAGCATCAGTAGTTTAAATTAACAAGTTCGTTTCAACTTTTGCACTCATTTGCAACGATTTGTAAGCACATAAATTACATAAAAGGAGAAAGCAAACAACAATGGCCATCATCCAAACCTTTGCTTATAAAATTTCATTAAGTGAGCATTTGTAAGAAGAATTATGTCAAAAAAGAATCCTATGAAGCTCTTAGTAACATTATCACTTACAAATTAAGCTGCCAACAAAACTCTCTGTCCAGCAGCAACGCCCATGCAAAGTGCAATACATAAGCTGAAAGCAAACATAGTCTTGGCGCTTAAGTATCTCATCACATCCATACCCCTTTCTACAACTTTCTCATTAACAACATTCACGCTCCTCTTCATGCCATCTTGAAGATTCCACATGAAGAATTTAACAAAAGACCTTACAGATTCAAATGTGACTCTACCAGTCACATCCAAAACAAACTGTCTATTGCTTGGAACAGCTAAAACTGATGAAACCTGCTGAACCCATCCACTACTATCGTTACTCTTTATATCATCAGAACTCGCCAAGTTCTGAGGCAAACAAACTTGGTTTGCATCTTTTCTGCTGTTCATTGATGAACTTGAATTTGAACTGCTCAGCACACCATGAGAAGTCTTTACAAGCGTTTCAACCGCACCATTGCAAACAGAAACCAAGATATCCTTCACCTTAGCCTCGTGGATGGGATTTGTGAGGCCGGAGAACAGAAGATCATAGGTGTTCACCTCCATTGTCTTGTCCAGATAAATAGACACAGCAGTTCTCACAAACTGCTGGATGCTGTTGACAATCAANAAAAGACTTACCTCCTCACTATCATCAGCGTATATTTCTGAAGCTACATCACCTACAACAGAGAGTCCAATCGGTGGAGGGACAATTTGACCAACTACAAATAAAATATGAGTTGATTGAGCCAGAGGAACATACTATAAAATGATATCTAAGGGACCTGAAGTCTGCTATCAACAACGTTATGCAATCGCAGCCTTATCAGTCACTAGGAGATATCTAGACCTTGTTTTGAAGCGGGAAGGACAATAAAGAAAAAGCAGACAACCACCCTCATTCAGACTATACCACCTATAGCTGCTGCTACCAATAAAGATACATTTAGAGGAGTTGAGAAGACCGAAAAGGAAAGTGACAAGACAAATTTGAGTGGAAAACACCCTAGAAGGGTAATTAACCTAGTAAAGTGTCTGTCAAGAGATGCTTTAGGTGCCACGACCATGGACACATACCTCCTACTGCCTCACGAGCCAAGTTGTTTCATTCACTAAGTCAGGTGTTGTCGAGGAAGTGAGGAGGAAACATATGACCAGGACGAGAAACGTTAACTCCAGGGAGATGATGGAAAAATGCTAGTCATTAGGAGGGTCCTTCAGTTTTAGTTGAAGAAAGATCATTCGTTGTCAAGGCATGGTATTTTCTGCACTAGTTGTACCATGAAGGAAAAGGTTTGCATCGTGATTACTGATGGTGAGGTTGTAATAATGTAAGATTTTCTCTAATGCTGAAGATATTGGGGCTGGCTATGTAAAAACATCCTCAATCCTACTCTCTTATTTGGTTGAAAGGGGAAATTAGATACACGTGGACCAACAGTGTTTGGTTTCGTTCTTCATTGGAGATCAACTACAAGAGCAGATGTAGTGTGACATGGTACCTAGGAACTTATGTCATATTTTGTTGGGGAGACCATGACAGTGTAACCGTATGGCCTAATACAACGAGTTCAAGAGCACTTATTCATTCAAGAAGGATGTAAGCTGCATGGTTCTTTTGTCCGTCAATGAGGAGTAGAAAACATAAGGGAGATGGTAGTCCTACGAGCCACTTTTATGCAATTGATATGAAGCTCTAATGACAATAGTTTAGTCATGTTAGAGGGAACCAATGATGAGGTTGAGATACCATAGAGCCAATGCTATGCTACTTTCTGGACATGATGATTGACAGTCTTTCAGAGGGTTTGCCACCTTTGAGGGACATTCAACATGTCATAGATCTCATCATTGGATCAATGTTGCCAAACACGTCTGCCTACATGTTGAGACCTACAGAATACGAAGAATTACAACGATAGTTATAGGAACTTGCTGTGAGAGGTTTGGTCAAAGATAGTATAGCTCGTCTGCCTGTACCTGCCTTGATGGCATCTAAGAAGAACATATCGTGGAGGATGTGCTTTGATAGCAGCACCATCAACAAAATCACTATCAAATACAGGTTCCCCATACCTCATCTAAACGACCTCTTGGATCTGTTGCATGGATGTTGACCTCATTTTTAGTGAGGTCTAGTCTTCCTTTTAGGGTTTAGGATCTAGCCTTAAGGATCTCCCTTCGACTATCTTAGAACCTTAGAAATGGTACCCTCATTTTAGAAATTGAACCTACTTCTGTCCCCTTTTGGAGTTTCACGTGTGTGGTATTGACTTCTAGCACTTAGAAGGATGAAACCAATATGAGGAAGCCCAAAAGGAATTCCTATAGGACCTTTTGAGCCTTAGGGTGACCTTCTGCACAATTCACACTCCCGCGCATACAAAACTTCGCAATTCGGAGAGTCGACACGTCCGATCCCCACAATTCACATCGCTTGCAGTGTTACCTGTCGAAGACACGAATAAACCTTTTGAAACGATCGATTGCGGGTGAAAATTTTGTGAAATTTGAATTTTGACGCGTTTTTGACCCAATTGTCAACGACGTCGTCCGCGCGACCTCGGATGACAAAACGTACTGCACCGGCACGTCCAGAACGTCGATTTTGCCTAGGGAGGATNGTGACTAATAAAACAAAATATTTTTATGTTGACATCTGTAAATGTATGTATGTATGTATGTATGTATGTATGAATGTATGTATGGGGTAATATGGGCAGACAGGAAATAGAAATATGACGATTTTCATTTGGGAGTCGGCTTGGTGCCGATTTTGATTTTTTTTTAATTGATCATTGACGAAATGTTTAAAATTGAAATTGTAATAAATCAGCAATTAAAAGAAAATTAAAAGAACATTGTCGCCTATCTAAAAGGCTACAATGTCCACTACTTAGTTGTTACTGTCATTTTAAATAGTCTTTGTATTTTCTAATAATAATATCTTTATTAGTTTTGTAATTTAAAAAAATTAATTTTAATATTTTCATAAAATTTTCATTCATATTATTTGAAAATATATTAATGTAATAATTAAATAATGTAATTTTAAAGTTGTGTCTTNCGTAGGCGGAGAGGCCGGCGGCTGCGAGGGCGAGGATCCATCGCCGTCGGCTGGCGGCTGGATCAAGAGCCATCGGGGGCGCCGCGTAGAGTTTTATGTATGTGATGGAGAAGGAAACAGAAGGTGAGGCGGTGGTGGAAGCGATAAATTATGGGGGAGAGGGAGTAGAGATAGGTTAATATGGTCGCTGTGGGGAGAACGAAAACCTTCCGCGAGGAAGACCGAGTCCTGTATGCGAGTTCACATGGAAAGATCATCTGCTTCACAACTCTCACCCTACATAATATGAATCATATTTTCAATATATTATATAATTTTTGTTGTCACTTAAATTTACTTATTTAACTCGTAATATATTTATGGGGATACAATATTATGATTATTATTATTATTATTATGATTATTATTATTATTATTATTCAGGTGAATTTATTTATTTTCATCATAATTTTGTTTGACATATTGTTGATCATATTTTATTCGAAAATTAAATCAAGACTTTCACGTAAGCATTATTGTAAGAGTTAGTAGAATATCAAATTTATTGAACTTGTAAGGTGATTTTTTTTTTTTTGCATTTAAAATATATTAAAATAACACCAAAATGGAGTGTCTAGATAAAATCCAGATAACTCCTTGATTTTAAATTGGTGTAGTGTTGCAATCAAACAAATTATTAACATGTATAAAAATCTAAAATAAAATAAAGTAAATAAATTTAATTTCAAAAAATTATGGTGGAATAGTATTTAACTTTAGGGTACGTTACAAATGTAATACATGAATTCAAAGAAGTATAAGAGTGATGATAAATATTTGGCAAGGAGTAAATGTCAGAGTTGAAATGTGATCTAATATGCAACACATTGGCAGAAAATTAAGTGAAGAATTCTAAGATCTCGGGTTTTAATGCACATCTTGCCAAAATAAAAAGGTTGAGTCCTGGAAAAAGAGCAAATTGTGTAAGGCTTATTGGGATGGCAATTTGTTAGGAGAAGAAGGACAACAATGACCTTAATTCTTAATTAAAAAAGGAGAACTTGATAAGTTAATTCAAGTAAAATAGCAATGTTAAGTTGATGAGTCAAATTCAGGTTAATATCGAGTCAATGTTGTGTCAATTTCGAGTTGATGGGACTATTTCGACTCAATTTCGGATTAGTGAGTCAATTTCAGGTTAGTTTTAAGTTGATGGGTCAACCCGAACCTAATTCGAAAAATTAAAGAGTTTATGTTTCATAATCCTAACCTGATCCAAAAAAAAATTCTAAGTAACTTTAATCTAAATTTTTTAAATCGAGAGTTTAGATCGAGTTGACATATTTGATCAATTTTTTATGCTCATAAAATTTAAGTTTAGTTGTATAAGGATAACTTTTGCTTTATATAGAAAATAAAACATATGAGTGATAAAACTTGTGCGACTTGTGGATGTTCTATTAATGATTGATTCATTATTTCATGTTAACCAAAATTAAATAAAGCCCAATGATGATGAGTACTAAAATTATTCCTACTGTATAATATATTTTAAGAAGGCTTATAATACATTTATATAATTTATTATACATAATATGACTAGTGAAACACATCAATATGATATTGCATCTATGCAATTACACGTTGTGTTTTAATTAAGAAAATACAAAATCAAATTATCATTTCTTTTTTCCCATTTCTTGTTAGAAAAGCAACAAGGCGGTTGTTTTAATTATTTTCAACATTATTACGGAAGCTAACATTACTTGTTCACCAAGATTGATTTTTGTTGCATTATGTCCATTATTTTTTCATATTTCTTTATTTATTTATTCTTTTTGGTTTTAGTCGTGCTCGGAGAAATTTCTCACTTAAATTTTTTTTTTATTTGATGATATTATAATACCAACGAAATTAACATTTAGTTTTATTATTAATAATAATGATATTCATATTTATTATTTCTAAAGTTTCATGAATAATAAAGTCATATTTTTAGGCTATTCAAGTTGCGCTGTTTAATATTCTTAAATTTAAAATTGTTAAATAATTTCTCATATCAATCTATTTATGTTGTGAATCCAAAAGTGTGTGGGAGACGAACTAGAGCACTGATGCGTGCTGAAAAATTCACAGCGGTAAAGCAATGAGTTCTTGTCTTAGCATTGCAAGAGAATCCAACACATTTAGATGAAAGAAAAATAATCAATGATGACACTAAAAGTTTTTGCGTGGAAAATCCTGTAAAGGAAAAAAATCAAGGAGTCTGACCACGTTGTAAAAACTCACTATAAGTTGATGATTACAGAAACTCCTTGTCTCACAGTCGAGAAATGATTACTAGATTTTCTAAGTTACAACATCGATTGATGACAGACGTTGACAAAGGTCGACGGTGGTCGACAAAGGTGAATGACGATAGTCGGTGGGACGGTTGACGGTGGTCGGTGGCGGTTGACTGCTGCCGACGGCGATTGACTACAACAAGGATGGTGTTGGACTTCGGCTCCATCTCAAAGCTTCAAGCTTTCTCTCAAGGCTCAACTCTCATTCATGTAAGGGGTGGGGTTTCATTTATAGTGTTCTGAGTGTAATTAATGTGAGAATATGCATAATTTTGATCGGACGGTTTAAATAACTTCCTTCAATCAAATGACATTTGATGGTCATTTCGGTGTCTTAACAATGTTAGAATTGAGCAATCTTAGGCTCATTGGATTCGTCTTTGTCGAGATGCTCGATTTGACTATGAACTTGCCAGATTCGATATCTTTTTGACCTTCCAAATGTGTCCGAAAATCTTCCAATAATAGTTTAATGACTTGATATGAGTTTAATTTGACTCGAATTGAACTATTTTTTATATCATTGGGTCGGTCTCATCGAGCCGGTCAGTTTGACTATAAGCTTGCTTAAATTAGAATTCTTGATGACTTTTTATCAATATTTGAACAATTCTTGCTAAAAATATTTTCTTGAGATCTGTGTCATCCCTCGAGATTCATGTCTGATGTTGAGAATTTATTGATGACGTGTCAAGCACGAAAATAAAAGAGCGGGGAATAGACAGTGCAATAGCATAGAGAGTGTGATAGCACAATATAAAACTGTAAAATCGTGTAACCCTTATCCATGAAATGAAGGGTTTGTTTGGGGCAGCTTGTGTGTTTCAGGATAATCAGCTTATCCTAAAACGCAGCCCGCGGGTCGACCATGGGTGGACCCGAAGCCTGCATTTAGTGTAAAAAACTCAAACGCGATAAACAACATTTTCAAAAACGCGCAAACTAAACGGTTAGACAAAGTTTTCAAAAACGCCACCGCACTTCTAAGGTGCCCCAAACGGGTCTGAAATCCTTATTTGTAGGGAGTAGCCATGGAATCCATAGATTTAGCAAGGGCATTTTTGGTCAGTACATAAATTAAAAGTCGGGAGCTTGGTGAGGCGCCCAACCGAATGAGGATGGGCACCTCAAGAGATGTCTGACAGGCTAGAGCTGGGGAGCCTATGAAGACTGCCACCCTGCCATTTTTGTGTCAAATGACCATGCACTGGGGACTCGTAGGCTCTATTGTGCAAGCTACCTCTTGAGTGCTTATGCATGGAAGAACGGACCAAACAACTCCTTGTTTGCGGGAGTATTGTGGTGGTGGATTTTTATGAGAAAACTCAAGGTTATCTTCCTTTTTGTCTATATGAGCCAGTTGGCAAGTCGAGAGATTTTGAATCTTCTCTTATGGGTCCTGGGATGTCACATCACTTTTTCTGCCGGCCATCCGATTGCTTTAAGATTTGTATTGAAAATATATGTACAATTCAATTATTAATTAAGTTTTTTTTTATCCTAGGTAGTCTCTTACTTATATAATATTAGAAAAGTTAAAGATAAACATAAAACAGGTTATTAAAAATGACTAAATTAATAAGTGAGCTTTAAATAATATATCCACATATGTATCAGGTATGTATTTAAATGCCCCATTATCTTATTGTTTTTAATGCCCAGACCCCTCCCACGCCGCCAAATATGGTTGACTAATCAAAACAAAATATTTTTATTTTGACATCTGTAAATGTATGTATGTATGTATAGGGTAATATGGGCAAACAGGAAATAGAAATATGACGATTTTCATTTGGGAGTCGGCTTGGTGCTGATTTTGATTTTTTTTATTGATCTTTGACGAAATGTTTAAAATTGAAATTGTAATAAACCAGGAATTAAAAAAAAATTAAAATAACATTGTCGCCTATCTAAAAGGCTACAATGTCCATTACTTAGATGTTACTGTCATTTTAAATGGCCAAAATAGTCTTTGTATTTTCTAATAATAATATCTTTATTAGTTTTGTTATTTTAAAAAAATTAATTTTAATATTTTCATAAAATTTTCTTTGATATTATTTAAAAATATATTAATGTAATAATTAAATAATATAATTTTAAAATTGTGTTTGAATATACAGAGAAGACTATAATTTTAAAATTTTAGAAAACAAAAATTTTGGATACATAATAAAATCATATAATTTGTAATATGATTTTTTTAATATATTAAATATACCGCAGCCTAATTTTTTTGTGAAATAATTATTTTTTAAATAATATATTTTTTGAGTAACTTTAAGAAGATTGCAATTCATAATTATTTATTAATATGTTAAACCATGAACTTTAATAAAGACAGGTGGTATAAATAAAAAATTGTTTTTTGTGCATTAAAAAAATGTCATGCATAATCTCGTTATTAGATATTTTTTAATTGTTTAAGGAAATAATTTATATATTATTTTAATCTATTACTTTTAAAAATTAATTTGAGTTCTATCTTATTAGCAGGATGAGTATGCACTTTATTATTTTTATAAGAAATGAGTCACAATAAATAATAAAATAAAAAATAAAAAATCATTTAATAAAATTAAGGTTCAATGAATCTCAAATGTCAGAAAATATATATACCATGTAATGCACACTATGTATTTCTTTCTACTTGATATGACTCCATTTTTAGGAGTGGTATTCTAGAGCACACATTGGTCAATCTCGTGTATGGTGTTGATCCTCCCCCAATTCCCAAATGCTCAAGCGTACTTTTATCTTTTTATCACAACAGGTTGTTGGACATGATATGAATTGAACGGGTGCTCCTCTTATATGGAACAGATAATAGCCCCTCCTGAAACTACAGTTTCTTAAAAGGTTGTCTGGCAATGGGCATTTAGAACTATCCCAAATTAATGTCGTGGTGTTGAAGGTCTACTGCTTGGTGTCACCCAAAAAAGTCTTGCTCTAAAGAAATACTTATGCATAAAAGAAAAGTGTCCATGGATCCCTTCATGCTACACTTCCCGTGGCAAATTATATGATGGTCATCCATGATAACTCAGAGGAATTGGAACTAGTTAAAAGACGCAAGAAGCAGAGACACGAGGAAGTAAAATAAAGTTATATTTCATTAATATCGATCTTTGTTACAATGTCTATTTATAGCCATAAAATGGAAAAATTGTAAGTACCCTTTGAGGGTAATAAAGACACTATACAAGATAATACATTAGTACATATATACTAATCCCTAAAATGCAACACTGGAGCTGAGGCGGATGGAGAACTGAGGCGGATGGAGACGCAGAGGAGGCAAATCTAAGGATTCAGGAATGTGAGAGGCGAGGAGCTATCACTGAGACATCATCATCCTCAAATAAGTCCTAATACTAGTTGTGCATGTCAAATATCTAAAGGCAACCAAGGTGGATGGTCTATCGTCGATATAAGTTGGTGTTGGATCATCTGTATCCTCAGTTGTAGCATTGTCAGCATGCAGTATTTTTAATAAGTGCATGGATCTCCACATTCAACTGTATAGCTATTCCAGCCTATCAATTGTCATATGCATTCCCTCCCTCATGAGTGGCAAAAATGATTAGAATAAACTCTGTGGATTCACAAAAAAGTCATGCTATAATTGAATTAGATTCAAGTTATTAAATTATTATAAAAAAGGCTAAATAAGCTTTAATGCAAGAGAATTTAGAGCTTTGACATCAGATCTTCGGTAATATGTGTCTGATGGATCCATGGGAGCTCTGAATTTGTGCAATTTGGCCCATGATTAATATCATCACTTATATACTATACATGCCCTGTCTTGTTCTACTCCTAAGTCATCTTGTGAAATGATGAATGTGTCTCTGTCATAACATATTTTAATGTATTCTTAGTGGTAGTCTACAGAAATAAATATCATCATTCCTCCAACTATCAACTCTTTGAAAACTTGCCTCCATTAGTTGGACTTGAACTCTAGACATTAGTCCAAATTATAATATTATTCTCTCTGACAAGTGTCACCACTACACATGAAGCGAACCAACATATTTGCGACATCTTAGCTTACCAAATAGTTGGTCCTATGGTGCACATGCAAGTCCATAATACACCGTCCTATCTCATGCTCATATAGTATTGTTGCTTGAGGCTTCGTTGCCTTCATTACCCCCTTGTATAGATTTACTAGTATTGTTGCACAAATACAGTTGTGTCAAAATATCTAATTTATAAAAATAACATATAATTTTAGACGAAAAAATAGTTTCAATTTATGATATTTCTGTTGTGTAATGTAATTTTATTAGAGATTTTCATTTATTATAATTTCGCCTGTTAACAGACATTCATAAGAGCATTTGAACTCTATCCGAAGGATATAAACAAAGGATAAGCAAATTGGCCACATTTTAACGTAAGCCTATAATTAATCTCATAATCATATCTTTGGTCAATCCAAATAACATTGTAATTTCTTAGATAAGATAAATTTTATTCAGTCATATTACATTTAAAAGATAACATCTAAATGTCAGGGTTGTCTAAACAATATATTTTGGGAATCTACATTCATACCACTAAATTTCTATGTACCTAAATACATCCAGTACGTAAACTTTGACTTTTACTTTTATATTATCTACATCATTTATATCGCACGCTAAATATCACAATTTTAATTTTTATAAAATTATAAAAAAAAAACTTTTCATGAAGATAAGATGAAATATATGTAAAAACTAGAATATATGGTTTTAATATGTAAATACATCAGAATTGAGTGGTATTCGGTTCATATATTTTAAAGTTTTTAAGATCTAGTCATTTCTTTATTCTTTGATAATTTTTTTTATTTTTCTTTTTTATTAATGATCAGTGTTCCATACACTTGTTAGACATGCATTTTAGATGCCATTTTTTTTAAGAGAAAGATAATATTTTCATTATTTGAAAGATGAAAATATAAGAGCAACAAGCGACGAAATATCCCATTCACCGTCGACAAAAGAAAAAAGTAGGCAATTAGTATTATGTATTTCCATTTAATTATAATATCTGACTAATTTTNATATCATCATTCATACCGCATGCTAAATATCACAATTTTAATTTTTATAAAAAAAAAAAAAAACTTTTCATGAAGATAAGATGAAATATATGTAAAAACTAGAATATACATCAGAATTGAATTAATATATTTTAAAGTTTTTGAGATCTAGTCATTTTTTTACACTTTGATAGATTTTTTTATTTTTCTTATTTATTAATGATCAGTGTTCCATACACTTGTTAGACATGCATTTCAGATGCCTTTTTTTTAAGAGAGAGATAATATTTTCATTACTTGAAAGATGAAAATAGAAGAGCAACAAGCAACGAAATATCCCATTCACCCTCAAAAAAAGAAAAAAGTAGGCAATTAGTATTATGTATTTCCATTTAATTATAATATCCCACTAATTTCGCTATAATCTGATGGTGAGCAGATGTGGCGATAAGAAGAAGCATGATTTATCTTCATTATCAAATCTACATGACATGTTCGCTGATGTGAGATGAAATGATTTATTAATAATATTTTTCAACAGGGCCGTTTATCGCGGGCTCGAGTCGCCACATTTTAATTTTAACACGTGTGTGAGCCTTCCCACGTGCTACCAATCGAACTACTATATATAGTTCAATCCACGACTCCACCCCCAACATAGAACCATATGTTCCACTTATTCTTATTTTTCTTGGAGAAATTGAAATTATAGATACATCCTATTTTCCTTACTTCTTGATATACGAAATATTTCAAAAATAATTATTAATTTTCTCGGTAATTATCATGTTCTGTCTACTTATTTGGTTAGATGCATGTTTTGAAATATTATAATTCTATTAAATAAAATTATTGCTTGAATTTGTAGGCGAGTTGAAGCTTTTCAGTGATTCTAATTCATGGATGGTGGTAATTGTTACCCCTTTTTTGACCCAGAGTTTGACCCCCTCTCCGAAAATATCCCTCCACTGAGGTAATTTTAATTTTAATTTTATTTATTCCATTAATTTTTCTATTTTTATTACCATTTTTTAAAAGAAAATGATTCAATTTTTGCTATTACAAAAAAATTAAGAAAATTTAAAATAGAGGAAAATTATATAAGTTTCCGTCCAAACCAATTATAAAATTTTTTTGTTGCAATTTTCACGTCAAATGAATATTGTCGAAGTTTTGACTCAAATGAACTTAAAATAGTTTTATTTTAATATTATCAGTTGGCAGTTTAGCTTTTTGAAAATTTACATACATATCGCATAATTCTTATGTATTTACATGTCTAACACCCAAAGTTTGATATTTACACAAATAACACATTGCTGTCAAACCCCATGCATGAAAAAATATATTTCACTTTTTAAAAAGATTGTGATTGAGTAATTTTTGTTGTAATATTGAAGATTTGAATGATATGCATGTAAATATGAATTAATGTTTAGGTGTTTCAAATGTAAATAAATGAGAATTTAGTGGTATGCATGTAAATATTTCATTTTATTAACAATCTAACATATGCTTATTCTGGATCACAGGGTGAGCGTTGACAATGAAACATGTGACAGTCACACAATTATCAAGGTATTCTCTTTTTACTTTTTCATTATAAATAATAAAATTATGCTTCCCACATAATATATGTATTTAAATTATTTGAAGTAATTTCTTAAGTTACTTTTCTTATCAGCTTTATTTTTCTTAATTTTAACTTTTAATAANGTCCTATGGTGCACATGCAAGTCCATAATACACCGTCCTATCTCATGCTCATATAGTATTGTTGCTTGAGGCCTCGTTGCCTTCGTTACCCCGCCCCCGGTATAGATTTACTAGTATTGTTGCACAAATAGAGTTGTGTCAAAATTTTTGTCTATCTAATTTATAAAAATAACATATAATTTTAGACGAAAAAATAGTTTCAATTTATGATATTTCTGTTGTGTAATGTAGTTTTATTAGAGATTTTCATTTATTATAATTTCGCCTGATAACTGANGTTTCAATTTATGATATTTCTGTTGTGTAATGTAATTTTATTAGAGATTTTCATTTATTATAATTTCGCCTGATAACTGGCATTCATAAGAGCATTTAAACTTATCCGAAGGATATAAACAAAGGATAAGCAAGTTGGCCACATTTTTACGTGAGCCTATAATTAATCTCATAATCATGTCTTTGGTTATTCCAAATAACCTTGTAATTTCTTAGATAAGATAAATTTTATTCAGTCATGTTACATTTAAAAGATAACATTTAAATGTCAGGGTTGTCTAAACAATATATTTTGGGAATCTACATTCATACCACTAAATTTCTATGTATCTAAATACATCCAGTACGTAAACTTTGACTTTTACTTTTATATTATCTACATCATTTATATCGCACGCTAAATATCACAATTTTAATTTTTATAAAAT
>JXCR01062751.1:7748-27429 GCA_002079205.1 Phalaenopsis hybrid cultivar | reverse complement strand
AAAATATGATTGCTTGAATATGATAGATAATAATGTATTAATTAATAAATTAAGTTAATCATAAAACATGNTAATATTTGGTAAGAAATTGGCAAGTTAGATCTTGGGAAGGGGAAAGAAAGATAGAGGGTCTAAACTCTAAAGTTGTTTAGTGTTAAACAATCCATGATCTTTAAAATGACAAAAAGATTATATATATAGGATACTTTATACTTAATGTGAATTGTACAATTGATAAATATATATTTATATATTTTTAAATGAATTACTAATACANTTATACTTAATGTGAATTGTACAATTGATAAATATATATTTATATATTTTTAAATGAATTACTAATACAAAATATGATTGCTTGAATATGATAGATAATAATGTATTAATTAATAAATTAAGTTAATCATAAAACATATGATAGTAAGATAAATATTTAATTAATAATTACATTTAAAATAATATGGGCACTAAACTATAATATATTACTACTGAATATAAACTTAAATAAGTTCTATTAACTAAATTTGATTTAAGTTATATATCATATATGATCTGAGCAATCAAACACTTAGNTATAATATATTACTACTGAATATAAACTTAAATAAGTTCTATTAACTAAATTTGATTTAAGTTATATATCATGTATGATCTGAGCAATTAAACATTTTAACATATTATTTGTTGAGACGAAACAAAGTGAGCTTTGTATTGTAAAAAAAGAAAAAAGATGTCCTCATTTTGTTGGCAATCTTGTTTGCCAACAAAATATACCCGTAGAAAAATGGATATAGCCATTTATAAAAAGCAAAAGCTATATCAATCTCCATGAAAAAAATGCTGACTCAACCTGAATGCTAAGNAAAAAGATGTCCTCATCTTGTTTGCCAACAAAATATACCCGTAGAAAAATGGAAATAGTCATTTATAAAAAGCTATATCAATCTCCAGGAAAAAAATGCTGACTCAACCTGAATGCTAAGAACATATACAAATTATGATAAAAAGCCAAAAGCTTCTTCATCCTATTGAAATTAGATATACAATTATTTGCCCCGAAGAGCTAGCATATTGATGAGGGAAGCCTCTGCATGAAAGGCAATATTCCTAACCTCCTGATGATTAATGCTATCTACTCATGACTTCAGTAGAGCACTGTATAAAAGCTCTTACTCAATTGTCCTTTTGAGTTTGCATTTAGGCATAAAGTGAGTGGCAGTTTATTGCAAACTGCNAATAATAATTTAAGCATTGAAATGAAATATATCAATAATAAATTAATAAGATGCTAGATTATTTGTAATAAATACAATGAATAAAAAAAAAATTGCATTAACGGTAAGTTATCTGTCAAGTTTAACTGTGTAGCTGAAGTGTTATTGTAATTTTTGTTTTGTTTTCCAATTATTTCTTCTAGAATAATTGAATTTAGAAAGTGTATTTGTTGGTTAATTTACTTTAATCCCAGCATTTGCATTATGTTATTTTGCCTATGCAATTTTTTCATTAGTTTTTTTCTTTAATTATTAATTTAAGAAATATTCTTAATGATTTTTCAGTAATCAAGCAAATCTTAATTGGTTTGATATTGGAGTTGAATTACTGGACCAAATGAATTAAAAAATGATTTAATTTATAATTTAAAAGATACTAAACATATTTTATTAAAAACAATGTGATTTTTTTTTGTCTTGATCAAATATAGGTGGATAGTGCTAACATACATGGGATCCTTTTAGAAATGGTTCAAGTCCTTTCAGATTTGGATCTTGTCATCTCCAAATCATATATCTCATCAGATGGTGGATGGCTCATGGATGTCTTCCACGTAACCAACCAGCATGGACACAAACTCACAGACCCTAACCTCATACACCACATACGAAAATCTCTTAGTGTCGCCCAAAAACAAAAAGGATCTTCCACATCTGCTAAAGTTAAAACGAGCCTCATCAACTTTGTCAGGGCCAACCGCCTCAACTCTTACTGCTCTGCTCTTGAGATAACTACCAATGATCATCCTGGCCTCCTCTCTGAGGTCACTGCTATACTCTCTGAGCTTTCGTGTGGCGTGGGCTCCGGTGAAATTTGGACTCACAATGGTCGTGCTGCTTTCATTCTTTATATAACAGAGCAATCCACGGGCCAACCCATCTCTGACCCAACTCACTTAGGTTATGTGGAGGAACAAGTGAGATGCATAGTGAAGGCTCACCACTTTCCAGGGGAGCTATGGCGTGTGCGATTGCTAGGCCCCACCAACCATCAAATTCATACAGAGCGGCGATTACATCAATTGATGCAAGAGGATAAAGATTATGAGATTGAATCGCCATTGTCTCCCTTTAAGAATGATCACTTGAGCTTGGTTAATATGGCTATAGAGGCCAAGAGGTGGCTTGGCAGTGATGGTGGAGGTAATGGAGCAGTGTGTGGGCCATATGTGTCAATTGAGACATGGAAGGAGAGAGATTATTTGGTGGTGAATGTCAGGAGTAGAGATAGGCCTAAGCTATTATTTGACACAGTTTGTACATTGACAGATTTGGACTATGATGTATTTCATGCCTCTATGAGCTCTCATGGATCAATAGCAATTCAAGTGATAATCTTTGGATTTTGGATTTTCTGATTAGACATATAACTCATCCAAAATGGATAAAAGTTTAATTTTTATGTTTGCAGGAATACTATGTGCGGCGGATGGATGGGTGCATGATTGACGAGGAAATGGAAAGGCAGAGCATAGTTCAGTGTTTGGTAGCAGCCGTAGAACGAAGAATACCTCATGTGAGTATAAATCTATGTGCTTCATGATGAATTNAGCATAGTTCAGTGTTTGGTAGCAGCCGTAGAACGAAGAATACCTCATGTGAGTATAAATCTATGTGCTTCACGATGAATTAAGAAAATTTGTTTGATTGTAATACTTTATACCTACATGATTGATTGTAGGGGCAAAAAATAGTGTTGCGTACTTTAGATCGACATGGTTGGCTCTCAGATTTAAGCAGAGCTTTTAGAGAGAATGGTCTATCACTAGATAATGTAAAGTTTGCCAAGGAGGGAACTTGGGTCAGTGGCACTTTCTATATTTCTGATTTCTCATCTTCTATATTTGATAGAGTTATGGATCAACAAAGACTAGAGGCACTATACAACACGGTTGATAGCAACATCATCTTTGACAAGAAGGAACATGCCAATAATGAGTACCTTGGTTGCAGAAAAGGGGGACTAATGTTGAGGAGCCACTTTAATATGTTAAAGTGGATTAACTCATCAGTTCAGTGGAGTTGGAATGTGCATCAAGTGTTCTATTCCTTAGGGATTCTTATGAGGTCATATATTGAGTGCCTCTCCAAAAAATTTGGTTCTATTCAATCATAAATAAATCATAATATCAACTCTGTATCAAGCGATATAAATCTACTTGGTTGAAAATCTATGGATTTTTAACATATTTTTAGTTTTATCATTTTCTTCTATTTGAATCTTTTTATTTTTATTCATAAAATATTTGTTCTTTTGAGTTTGCATCATTATTTATGATTTTTCATTACTCAATCCACTATTTGTCATATTATCTTGCCATAAATTGCAAGTATAAGTTCTAGTAAATATTACTTAAAAACTTCATCATGTTGATGAAAAACTCGAAAAGGGAGAATTTAATATAGTTTCTAAAACTTGTTATTAATATGAAAGTGAATCATTTCAAGGCCAATTTTCTAATGAAGAAATCATATATCAAATCAAGACTCGATGCATAAAATAATTTTAGATACAAATATCACAATTGAACTATATTGTTGCATTCTTGTTTATTTAATATTTGATTTCAATCTAAGGCTTTTCTAACAATTAAAAATTTTCAAAGTTAAGTTTGTCTAATTTTTTTCACTTCTCATGATTAGGGTTGTAATTGAGCCAAGTTGAGTTGAGTGTGTCCTAGGTTGAACTTGATTTGGTCATATTATAAGTTGTTTAAATTTGGCTTGAGCTTGAATTAAACTATTACATATATGTTCATTCTATATTTGTTTAAGCCTTTTAATTCTGTGTACTCGCTTCAAATGTGTCTTATTTGCATTTATTAAAAAGCATTATAATGAGCTATTTAAAAGCTATATATTCGAATGAATATTTGACTATTCATATAAAGTTATTAACAAATGATTTTATAAATAGAAACACAAAAGCAATTGGATAAATTCTTATTTAGAATTTTTCATAATAAAATCGTATAAATAAGTACTAATATAACTTACGTTAGCATAAAATGAATATTANTATATATTCGAATGATATTTGACTATTCATATAAAGTTATTAACAAATGATTTTATAAATAGAAACACAAAAGCATTTGGATAAATTCTTATTTAGAATTTTTTATAATAAAATGATATAAATAAGTGCTAATATATCTTAAGTTAGCATAAAATGAATATTAACTAATGAAAAATTAGTTATTTTAAAATTAAGTTAAAAACAAAAAAAAAATGTCAATGCTTACCTAAATAATTAATATTTGGTAAGAAATTGGCAAGTTAGATCTTGGGAAGGGGAAAGAAAGATAGAGGGTCTAAACTCTAAAATTGTTTAGTGTTAAACAATCCATGATCTTTAAAATGACAAAAAGATTATATATATAGGATAANAATGCTTACCTAAATAATTAATATTTGGTAAGAAATTGGCAAGTTAGATCTTGGGAAGGGGAAAGAAAGATAAAGGGTCCAAACTCTAAAGTTGTTGAGTGTTAAACAACCCATGATCTTTAAAAGGAAAAAAAGATTATATATATAGGATAATTTATACTTAATGTGAGTTATACAATTGATAAATATATATTTATATATTTTTAAATGAATTACTAATACAAAAATATGATTGTTTGAATATGATAGATAATAATGTATTAATTAATAAATTAAGTTAATCATAAAACATATGATAGTAAAATAAATATTTAATTAATAATTACATTTAAAATAATATGGGCACTAGACTATAATATATTACTACTGATTATAAACTTAAATAAGTTCTATTAACTAAATTTGATTTAAGTTATATATCATATATGATCTGAGCAGCCAAACATTTAACATATTATTTGTTGAGACGAAACAAATTGAGCTTTGTATCGTAAAAAAAGAAAAAAGATGTCCTCATCTTGTTTGCCAACAAAATATACCCGTAGAAAAATGGAAATAGTCATTTATAAAAAGATATATCAATCTCCAGGAAAAAAATGCTGACTCAACCTGAATGCTAATAACATATACAAATTATGATAAAAAGCCAAGAGCTTCTTCATCCTACTGAAAATAGATATACAATTTCTTGCCCTGAAGAGCTAGCATATTGATGAGGGAAGCCTCTGCATGAAGGCAATACTCCTAACCTCCTGATGATTAAGCAGACGCCAATGCTATCAACTCATGACTTCAGTAGAGCACTGTATAAAAGCACTTACTCAATTGTCCTTTTGAGTTTGCATTTAGGCATGAAGTGAGTGGCAGTATATTGCAAACTGCAAGCTTCAACAGCTCAGCTGATCTCTGTTTCAAAGAGGGACTGCATCCACTCTGAATAACAAGCAAAAGCTTGGTTGCCAAATCGGCATCCACAGCAACCGAAGCCCATTCCTCTGGCGCTAACATGCAGACATTCCAAAGCATAGACAGAGCATACTGTAAGCAAGCCTCAGAGAACCTCATCAGAATCTTCACTAAATTTGGAATTGTTTGGGAACAATCCTTTAGCGCCAACCTCCCCTCAGGAATCGAGGAAGGCTCATCTAAAATTTGCAGGGCAGAGTCCAAGCAAGTAGCACCCAAATAAAGCTATACGTTCATAAGCTGTGTTACAGCACTGACTCTCACCATATGTCCCCTACCTTGATGCTTCTGGTTGCAGATTGTCTTAAATAGACCAATCCCTACAGCAACTCCATCCTGGTGTCGCANGCAGGGCAGAGTCCAAGCAAGTAGCACCCAAATAAGGCTATACGTTCATAAGCTGTGTTACAGCACTGACTCCCACCATATGTCCCCTACCTTGATGCTTCTGGTTGCAGATTGTCTTAAATAGACCAATCCCTATAGCAACTCCATCCTGGTGTCGCCTATCATTCACCAGCCTCAACAATCCAACCAAAAGACTCGGACTTGGGAGTATCTCNGCAGGGCAGAGTCCAAGCAAGTAGCACCCAAATAAGGCTATACGTTCATAAGCTGTGTTACAGCACTGACTCTCACCATATGTTCCCTACCTTGATGCTTCTGGTTGCAGATTGTCTTAGATCTGGTGTCGCCTATCATTCACCAGCCTCAACAACCCAACCAAAAGACTCGGACTTGGGAGTATCTCGGACCTGATATTCTCTTTTCCAAAAGAATCTCAATTAATTTGGCACAATTGAACTTGGTGTCTGTCATCCCCTCGTTAAGCATATCAACAACAAGAGAGATCTTAGCCGGCAGCATTAGATTTTCCCTTGCGCTCGAGTCAAGCTGGAGATTGACAAGTATGGCGACGACCTCGGCGCCAACGACGTGGGGTGTAAAGGGGCCGAGAAGCGACGAAAGTAGAGAAATGCCATCGTTTCCCGCATCCGGGAGGCCTTCTTGATGGTGGAGGAGTGGAAAGCAACGAGTTTTGCTAGTTCTTTGAGAGTGTGGACTCGGGTTTGACCTTTGACTCGGCGGAGAGAGTCTATGGTATCGGTGATCTGTCCTCCCACATCTTTCGAGCACTTTTTGGCTCGAAGATAGCACCGTATGAACCATGTGTAAATCAAATGGTGGAGAGTATGATTAGGGGTCAGAGCTTCACTCCAAAGCTCCTGCATTGTGGTAGGGCAAGTTCGATGACCCATTGAAAGCCATTTGTGGATGTTGGAATGATCGTAGGTTTGTCTTGTACAAAGAGTGACGGGATCGAGCATCGGATCGAGGGAGATGGGACACATAAAAATGAAGGGCACGTCATTGTCTGCTTTGAGCGAATCGTTTTTCTTCTTCATGTCAAGGTTCTCATCAGTGACGCCGGCAATGGCTCCTCCGGCTGCGCCGCGGGCTAGGGCTGCGGTAGATCCCAATATGCGTCTTTGACTGCGGTTTCCAGATCTAAGACCTGCCCGTCTCTCACTGAACTCCAGGAAGCCTTGCTGTGACTGCGGCATTGTTTTGGGATGAACCTAGGCTCAAAATCAGTCCTTTATAATTAGAAAACGTATTATGATACTGAGAGAACTAGAGATGTCGAGGGGGTGAAAGAGACGCCTTTTCCTCTGATTTTTTGGGCTGTGATGTGAGAGTTTTGAGTACAGTTGAAANAGTGACGGGATCGAGCATCGGATCGAGGGAGATGGGACACATAAAAATGAAGGGCACGTCATTGTCTGCTTTAAGCGAATCGATTTTCTTCTTCATGTCAAGGTTCTCATCAGTGACGCTGGCAATGGCTCCTCCGGCTGCGCCGCCGGCTAGGGCTGCGGTAGATCCCAATATGCGTCTTTTGACTGCGGTTTCCAGATCTAAGACCTGCCCGTCTCTCACTGAACTCCAGGAAGCCTTGCTGTGACTGCGGCATTGTTTTGGGATGAACCTAGGCTCAAAATCAGTCCTTTATAATTAGAGAAAGTATTATGATACTGAGAGAACTAGAGATGTCGAGAGGCCTAATTATACGCCCACTAATCACCCACTAATCACAGGCACACATCGTGGTTGTATGACAGGTCCCACTGTCATACAGCCGCGATGACAGGTCCCACTGTCATACAGCCGCGATGTGCGGCTGTGATCTGAGGGCGCGCGCAGCTCTGCGTGCGCCCTCCGCACGCAATAATCGCTCGTGAAAAAGACACATTTTCCTCTTATTTTTTGTGCTGTGATGTGAGAGTTTTGAGTACAGTTGAATGGAAGGAATGGGAGGATGTCGTTATCATAGATAACATGATGGAAATGCGAGATTTCCCGCAGGCCGTAAAATCAAATTTCTTGCCTTGCTTCTTCTGCTCCTAACTTTCTTCTCCTTGGCAGAATTTTTGAAAAGAGAAATGAAATTTAATGTAAACAAATTGGAGAGTGCTTAATAAAACAGCTGAAGGAAAGATGAACAATTACACAAAACAAACCCCTGATATCAAATTTGCTTGCTCTGTTCTGCTTCGACATTCTCACAGCTCATTGGCCGTGCCTCCTTTTTCTGAAAAAAATGGTGCTGTTTATAATGAAATTTAATGTAAATTTGTCCTTTAGAGTAATCTTAACAATTGAAAATTTAGCATATAAGGATACTTGATTCAGATTATTTCCATGATAAGGATAATTAATTGTTGCATGGAAAGTAAATCTTACCTCATTGGAGCATTACATGAAGATCTATTATACACATAAGTAAAAGAAGAACTAAGAGATGCGACATCAATTTCTATGTGAAAAACTCATAAAGAAAAAGTCCAGGATTCTTATCTAATTAAAATGATGCAACTAATATACGTTATAGGTTAAGAATGACATCTTTTCTCTTACATACGAGTGTGCTTGATACATTGTAATATACAGGAATTTTATAAAATATGCTCCATGATGTAAGTTGGAGGAGTCTAGGGCTTTGTAATTGCTTTCAACTGACCCCGCTTCATGAAATGTTGTGTTATCTTTCTTTGAGAAAATGAGTTAACAGATCAAGAAGTATGGCATCATCATGGGATTCATTGTGTGCCTTTATGAATTTTTGCATTGATTTTATTGGAGATGATGGGTGACGGTTGGTATCAATTCGCGATTGTTGCGGGATGACCATAGTCAATCCACAATGATTAGAATATTATAAAAGAGTGACTATGATTGAATGATTATAAGTGTACGACTAGGCCATATAGTTATAGTCAGTTAATTGGGAGACCGTTATCTAGTAAACGAGGTCAAAGAACTGTCATCAAGTAATTGTAGTTGTGTGGGAAATGTTGAGTAACTTTAATTGGATGACAAAAATTGGGGGAAATACAATGGTGATAGAAGACAGAAAGTTGCAGATTATTAGGAGGTTATAATTAAGTTATGGTAGTTGGGCATCAAATGTCTGGCAGCTACAGTCATATGAAAGAAGTGGACAAACTGTAGTCTTGTGATGGAAGTTTAATAGTTTTAAACTGGAGGATGTTATCATACCATTATAGTTTGGGACCTAAAGTTGGACAATTGCCTTTGAGTAACAAAAATTGAGAGATTATAGTCTCAAGACAAATTTCACAAAGTTTCAGACAAATGACTTGTCAAATGAGAGTAGCTAGATGCTAGGAGTAGGAAAACTATAGTTAAGAAATGAGGGTTTGGAGACAATATGTGGGCAATGTTTTCGTAGTAGTCATTGGATGGCATCAGTCCAATGGTGATGGAATGACAATACTTTTTCGACAAAGATGATTGGATTGCAATAATTTGACAATATTGGTCAAACATTGGTGGTGCGACTATAACGATGTGGCAATGGTGTGATGAAGGTGGTTTAGTAAGGAAAGCAAAAATTATGTAATGGAAACAACATTCCAATGATGACGGTGGAAGTCAAATGATGGAGGTTCAATGATAGTAACACTCCAATAGTAGCAATCATACAACAGTGGTCCAATGACAATAATCATCCATCTGTTACAAGTGAGTAGAGGTGGTCAGATGAAGGTGGTGGGTTGATGGTGGTGACTGATTATGCCCCAATGATGGTGGTGGTCTGGTAGTTATGGCAGTCCAATAATAGCTATTATGGTTTGGTAAAGATGAATGGGCAATGGTGATTTGACAATGGTGGAATGGTGGAGCTGAAGAATCATCAAAACTATGGAGCTCTCTTAAATCTTCTTATTCAAGTCCAAGTTCCATCTCATTCATTTAGAAGGTGGGTGCCTCATTATCAATTTTCATAGTATCATCATTAAATATCATTAATTTCCAATAAATTTGATCAAATGACTGAGAGTGGTTCATTTGATCATATGGTATTTTTTTTAATATGTGTTTTTTAATGACGTAAGAATTGAATGGTCTTGAGCTTACTGGATTTGACTTGATACTTCAATATCAAAAGTTTGACACTTGGCACTAATCTCAATGTGATTAACATGAATGTCTAGGCATTTTCCAAGCAAGAAATGTCCAAATTCTAGTTATAAATCATATAGGACTCCGATTTCAACAAACTTATAGTAAAATTGACCAGTTCAATGATACAAAGACAATGAAACCAAAGTTGGTCTAATTTGAGTTCAATCAAGCCTAGGTGGAATAATTAAGCTATTTTAAGAAGATTTTAATGCCTAATTTGTAGATCAAATGAATTGTGAATCTGGAAAGCTTATAATCGAATCGAGCATCTTGATGGGACAAATCCAACAATCTTGTGATCACTCAATTCTGACTTCAATAGGGCACTCAATTATTTGTAGGCCACCCGATAGAGTAGTTTGGATTTCTTCCTTAATTGCAAGGAGGTCTCTTCTTGACTCTATAAATAGAGCCCTACTCTCTTCATTAAATTGGGTAAAAGCTGAACCTGACCTTAAACAGGACAAAACCATGAGCTTGAAGGAGGAGTTGAAGTCTAATGTTCTACATCAAAAGTCCAACGAATGACACTCGCTTTAGCAACTGACGTGCCAAAACTTACTGGGACATAAGTCGGCTGCACAATGCAAGTGCACGTGTCAAATAGTAATGTAGTTCAAGAGGACCACATATCGATACCACATGGAAAGAGTTTATTAATTATGTTAACCTAGTTTGATGGTTATCAAAGAAGGTCTTTAAATCTTATGCTCCCAACAAAACATAATACTTGGCAGTAAATGAAAGAAAAAAAATAAGGAAAAATTTTGTGAGTTCCTTTAAGATAGATATGTGATTTTCCTTAATGTTTTTCTAAGTGATTGTTGTCAATCAAGGGGGCAAGGTATTCCTTATGCTTATTTTTATGTCAAAAGAAGTCTAGAATCCATGAAGTTAAGACTTCTTCAATCCCCATGACATTCCACATGACATTTTTGATCCCCTGAGCTGATTGCAAAATTCTATTGGAATGTCTATCGTCTTGGAATTTTGTGGTTAACCCTCGTTTCCACTACTAAATGGTTAGAGGTCTTAGTTTCAAGAAATAATTTGAATTTCTATTTGGCTGGACTAGGAGTAAATGAAGATCGAGGTTAACCAACAACATCGACCATGAAAAGCTCAAGAAAATGATTAACAAAAAAATATTACAGAAAACCAACGATAAATCTACTACTCCATGCATCAAAGAGACACTAAGAAAAGCTTATTTGCTCATTACGGGGAAATCATAATGAAAAATACCACATAAAATCCCATTGCAAGCAACATAAGAATGAAAAACTTACAATAAATTGTTTCCCTAGTAAAGTTTGCACGTTCACTCTCATACAAAATCTCTCACAACTCACAAAGTAGAGAAAAACTCTCCCTTGAAGGTTTCAACCCAAGGAGGAAGAGATCCCTCAAATCATTTACCAACTCTCTTCTTCAGCCTCCGAGCCTTATCTGGTGCAAAATTCCTTGCAAAGCCTCCAAAAGGTCAATAATGAATTCTCTCAGGACAAAAAAAATATTTTCATAATTAAGTTTACATTAGAGATCCAAAATAAGCATCCAAGCTCTCCAAATTTGTCAATAGGTCCAAAATCGGCAAGCAATCCCACAAAATACGTGTCTCGACATCCGGCGATGGGAATGGTCACACCCGAAACTGGTGTGGTCACGCCCAATTCTGGCTTGACTGCGCCGGACAACACTAAATCAAGCATTTTAACTCTGTTTTGCATGTTTGAAACCCTTAACCTGCAAAACAACACAAAATAACTTTCACAAGCATAAAATCATAACAAATAAGGTGAAATAACAGATAAAATACATGAATAAAAGTGTCTAAAATCAAATAAAACTAACACATGTCACCAGCCACCAACCACCGTTGACCACCGTTCCCACAATCGTCGACCGCTCTCTGCTTGTTGGAACGAAGCCCCTTACAGGTTTATGAAGTTCCATGTGGTGCAATAAAACACAATGCAAAGTAATGACCAACCATGTGAAGAAACTACATAAACCATTCAACAGAGGAAAGTGTACCCTACATACAGTGTAGCAACTCACCCCAAAAAAGATGTAATGATGAACCCCAAACACGATGTAACAATGTACTGTGAAGATGTTATAACATCACACCCTGAAGAAAATGTACAACATCCCCCCTAACTCTATCGGTGGATATGGTGCAATAAAACCTCTCGAACACGACCTAATAATGCACTCCACAATAACTGCTTACATCTGACATACTCGAGGTACATTGAATTTATTTGGACTCCTGAAGCTCTCTCCTTGTAGTCCACTACTACAACCTATGTGACCAACTAAGACTTACGTGGCTCACAGTTCCTGCAACTTCGATCCCTACTATATCCTCTATGAACAACTGACGCTTCTGAAGCAACCCTTTACGACCCACATGACCAACTATTATCATGGCTTAAAACTACATCCCCTACGACAAACTAACACTTCAGTCACTGTCGTCAACAATCATAGTGGACTACAAACTCCATAACAGTCAACTTGGCCTTTGCGACCTGTACGACTATCACTGTTGAAATATTCTAGCACATCAACTTTGTAATTTATTTTTCTCTAATTCATGATAAAATGAGGGTTGTGTACTCACAATTACATAATAAACTATTTCAACCGGGCTAGGCCCTCATGTTTCTCCCATTTTTAGGGTTTTCTAAGTAAAATCTTATGGTGTCTCTACCTTTCGCTTTAATTACCCAAGCATGTGTTAGATTTTCATACAACACTAAGACACTAAATATTCACTTTACCGTTGTGAATCTTCTGACACACATAAAGTCTTATTGAGCTGCATCGTAAATTATTGTTGATAGACCAATCAAAGAATAAAATTTATCTAAGTATAATTGAAAAATAATTGAGTAATCTTATAAAAGGTGAGAGAATTTTTTATCANACCACCGTTCCCACAATCGTCGACCGCTCTCTGCTTGTTGGAACGAAGCCCCTTACAGGTTTATGAAGTTCCATGTGGTGCAATAAAACACAATGCAAAGTAATGACCAACCATGTGAAGAAACTACATAAACCATTCAACAGAGGAAAGTGTACCCTACATACAGTGTAGCAACTCACCCCAAAAAAGATGTAATGATGAACCCCAAACACGATGTAACAATGTACTGTGAAGATGTTATAACATCACACCCTGAACAAAATGTACAACATCCCCCCTAACTCTATCGGTGGATATGGTGCAATAAAACCTCTCGAACACGGCGTAATAATGCACTCCACAATAACTGCTTACATCTGACATACTCGAGGTACATTGAATTTATTTGGACTCCTGAAGCTCTCTCCTTGCAGTCCACTACTACAACCTATGTGACCAACTAAGACTTACGTGGCTCACAGTTCCTGCAACTTCGATCCCTACTATAGCCTCTATGAACAACTGACGCTTCTGAAGCAACCCTTTACGACCCACATAACCAACTATTATCATGGCTTAAAACTACATCCCCTACGACAAACTAACACTTCAGTCACTGTCGTCAACAATCATAGTGGACTACAAACTCCATAACAGTCAACTTGGCCTTTGCGACCTGTACGACTATCACCGTTGAAATATTATAGCACATCAACTTTGTAATTTATTTTTCTCTAATTCAAGATAAAATGAGGGTTGTGTGCTCACAATTACATAATAAACTATTTCAACCGGGCTAGGCCCTCATGTTTCTCCCATTTTTAGGGTTTTCTAAGTAAAATCTTATGGTGTCTCTACCTTTCACTTTAATTACCCAAGCATGTGATAGATTTTCATACAACACTAAGGCACTAAATATTCACTTTACCATTGTGAATCTTCTGACACACATAAAGTCTTATTGAGCTGCATCGTAAATTATTGTTGATAGACCAATCAAAGAATAAAATTTATCTAAGTATAATTGAAAAATAATTGAGTAATCTTACAAAAGGTGAGAGAATTTTTTATCACCATTTGACTCTCATGATGATGTAGGAAGAAATTAGATTATCAATCATTGTTGATAGAATCCATAATAATGCAAACTACTATAGAAAGGGAGGACATTCTTGGGGGGAATCAAAAAAATCTTGAACTAATAAAATAGTTGACATAATAAATATATGGCTTATTTTATCATACGACGAGCAAAGGACGGTAATTGAAAATATTACTTATGTTTAATGTATTAATTGAGGACTGAGATGATGCATGATAAAAAAAAAAATAAACGTAGGAAAATTTCTGTGCATCTTCATCATCTCTTATATATAATATTTTTTACTTTTATGAGCCTCCTTTAAATAAATAGGTGGCTTACTTGGGAGACATGTGAGAATAGCTTGCTACCCACACGACTAGTGGCACACATGTAGAGGCTTGAGTAGAACAAGAACGATACAAAACATGAATACTACCATTTGATTATCCCAAATTAGAGTTGGTCCTCACATGGATATAATTTTCTTCTCCATATTTCGTAATGTAGTCCAAGTTGTCATAAAAATGGGACCCACGGAACTACGTGTCAAAGTGTCAGTTTTGCATTTCTCTTTTGCAATTTGACGGACTGCCTTCGGGAGTCAAAACCGTCGGTGTATTGACCACATTATGACAGATAAATACTATAGAAATGTGTGATCTACATATATGCCACTCTATTGTTATTTATTTACACATCTCACACCTAAACTTTAATTATTTGGGGCTTTTACATACATAGCACACAATTTCAATATATTTGCATATCAAATACTTAAATTTTCATATTTACACACATAACATTCAAATATTTAATATCACATTAAAAAATCACATTATAATTATCACTTTTTAAAAGAGAAATACAAATTTTCATGCATAGAGTTATACCACCAAAATGCTATTTATCATGTGTGAAAATATGAAAACTTTCTAGGAGCAAGATATGTAAATACTTAAGAATTGTGCGTTGTATATGTAAATTCTCCTAATTCTCTTATTACAGGCCACCACACCTACGAAAAATGTATTTTACGTTCAACAAACCAAGATAGTGGTTTTTTTTTTATTATTTGCTATGAAATATTGTGGGTATAAAAATAAAAAAATAAAGTTTAGGCGTTGCATATGCACATAGGAATTGAGTGGTGAGTGTGTGTGTAAATGCCCCTCACAAGCTTTTTCGGGAATTGATTTAGGGTCTTGGATCAAATATTGAATCAGAAGAAGAAAATGCTAAGAGTTTAATGGCTCAATTAGGATTGAATTGAATGTTAAACCAGATGGTAATATAAATTGGAATTATTTTAATATAAGTTAACTAATAGAAAAAAAATATTTTAAGATTATTTTTATTGCTTAAAAAAATAACATTTTAATATAAGATAATATTTTTAAATATTTTGAATAATATTCCAAAATAAAAAAAAATATATATCTTTCTATTATTTATTTATTATTATTTTTTTTTGTCACACATTCATGTAAAAAGGATTTTAAGCTTACATCGAACTAGTAGAATGATGGGTTCACTGTAGAAGCAATCGAACCAGACGATGCAACCCGGTTCTTAAAAGGCTTCGACTTCTTGGAGGTATTATATTTTCTGATACCCACAACTTTATGGAGCATTTTTAGCATGAAAAAAGATTAAACGAGTATTAATTTCTTAAGTGGCTTACCTGCAAATGAAATGCCCCGAATGAAAATATAATGCCATTGTTTTCTCATAATATATGTCCTGAAAATAAGCATCTTAACGTGGGGGGACCCAGGAAGGCATCGAGAGAGGAGCTCTACCTCTATCTGTATTTTAATATTGAAGGTCCGAATCCCCATCTTTTTCAAAGTTTCTTCCCTTTGTGGATATCCATTAGCTCCACATTTTGTTCTTTCTTGACTATTTACTATCCTTCAAATACAAGCAAATTAGTATACAAAAATTGATTTAATTAGTTTAAAGGTGGATTAGTTTAAGCATGAAATGGAATCAATTATGGGTAGCCAAATGATGACAGCTACATATCCAACTGTCACAATTAAATGGAGGCTGTCATAATCATCAACTGATACATAATATTTTATAAGGAATCTCAACGTCCATTTTTCTTCTGATAATTAAATCTTGCACGAGATATTAGTAATGGCGTTTGTGAAAATAATTGAAGGCACTCACAGGCTGGCACGAGTAGTCTGGGCCGGTTGGTGAGTGAGAGACGATGAAATTTTTAAGCGTTCAGATTCGAACGACTGATGAGCATATAGTAGTTAAAAGGATATAAATTTTTATTGTGAGATTTTGAGTTTGAATCCTTTAAACTTTCTTTTAGGCTTATTTCCAAAAAAAAGTAATGAGTTGAATTAAGCCATCTTGGACTTCAAGCTCAAGGACTGGCACGAGTGATCGTGACTTTAGTTGACAACTCAATGTGACGTACAACCATTTCAAAAAAGAGTTGGTTGGATTCCTTTAGCCATGGGAAATAATATTTTAGATAAGACCAAAAATAATGAGAATAATCTAAGAAATTCTAGAAGTTCACACCACATTATTAAAAAATGTTGAAAGAGATAAGCTAACTCTAGAATATTCTGAAAAACTTTAGAATCATGTATATATAAAGAATAGTATGGAAATATCTAGAAGATAATATATTATAATGTAATCTAGAAAGTTATATGGGACCTGAGGGAAGAAAATAAATAGAGATCTCTTCCTCTCATTTAAATCAACAAAGAGTTCCCAAATAACCAAGTGGTTTATCACTCGTTCCTCATTGAAGTATTCCTTTCTCTCAATAATCTCTTCTTACTTCTTTACTTGAGAGTTTTTGTGTTTCCAAATCCAAGTGTTGCAATGATTAACCTAACTTAGTGCTTAAGAAAAATGTTAAAGTCACACGGGTGACTTGAGAGAAGTTTGTCCGTGACAGTTGATATCTAAGCCAAGGTTAAATACATGACAAAGGGTGTCGAATAACACGTCATAAAATCTGAGTCCACAAATATAGAATCATCTAAAGAAAGATGAGGTCGTGAGAAACAATGAGATCCTACTGACTCTAAATCACATGGGAGGTCTAAGAAGATCAACCATGACTTTGATTCTCGACTTGCACGGGTGGAGGAAGATATGAACGACATGAAGGCCAAAAAAGAGGATCTAGGCCAAAATATGGATTGACAAGAGGAGGAGGACACCACTATCAATTCTATGATCAGAGGAATGATGCTCCAATTAGAGAAATCCTTAAGAGACCAAATGATGAAGATTCAAGAGAATCTGATGCAGGAGCTCCATGATGTACAAGGATCTCATGAAGAAGAGATGAGTAGTTGATGTGCCAGCTTGAAAGAGGTGTGTGGAGATGTATCTCTATGCAAGAGTGCACTAACGATATCAATCAATCACCATAAATTAGAAGCCAAGTGCATCAGAGTGTCAAAGTCAAAGAGTTTTGGAGGAGTTCACAAAGACAAATAAGTAAACTTCTTATGGGAACTTGAAGAATACTTTGGAGTCACGAGCATTACTGATGAAGATACAAAGTTCCAACTTGTGGCTCTTTATCCCTCCAACACCACTATGTTATAGCAGAGAAGAAGCGAGGAGACAGAGAAAACTATGTGCACCATATCTATCTTTAATGAGTTTAAGAATGAGCTAAAATGGTATTTTTATCCTGAGAAGAGTAATCCCTAGAAGGTAGAGGTAGCTGGTTCGTGTTACCACAAACTAGTTATCCCAAGACACTAAGACCCTAAGCCTACCTGTTCATGAAGGTAGTCGACCCAACATGTTCTGATCCTTGGTCAGTAATTTGAGAATTGCATCATCCATGAGAACCTTGATAGCCCTAAGGTTAAAAGAATGAAATTCTATCCTATGACTATTAGGTGATCTCTAAGAGGTAGGACTTTTACCCACCAAAGTGGCGAGGATGTTGTTGGAACGGAAGAGAATGAGAGGTTCAATTACAAAGTTGGAAACACTCCGAACAAAAGACTTACACCCGGTCTGAGTCGGGAAGCCTCTAAAGACCTACATCAACTAGACAACCACCAAAGTAGAAATCTATGTTGAGCAGCTCGATTACAGAGGGACCTCTAAGCACCAGAATGGGCATCAAGCATATTCAATGTTCTGGGTGAGTCTGTCCAACTGCAAGTTCTCCCGAGGATGGTCAAATCATTTTAGACATGAACTTCATGCCCTAAATACATATCAGAGGTCTCGGATGGGTGTCTTCAGTTACGAGACACAACGAATGAGCAGTGGATCATTTTGAGCAAGNTTGAAGAGTACTTTGGAGTCACGAGCATTACTGATGAAGATACAAAGTTCCAACTTGTGGCTCTTTATCTCTCCAACACCACTATGTTATAGCAGAGAAGAAGCGAGGAGACAGAGAAAATTATGTGCACCATATCTATCTTTAATGAGTTTAAGAATGAGCTAAAATGATATTTTTATCCTGAGAAGAGTAATCCCTAGAAGGTAGAGGTAGCTGGTTCGTGTTACCACAAACTAGTTATCCCAAGCCACTAAGACCCTAAGCCTACCTGTTCATGAAGGTAGTCGACCCAACATGTTCTGATCCTTGGTCAGTAATTTGAGAATTGCATCATCCATGAGAACCTTGATAGCCCTAAGGTTAAAAGAATGAAATTCTATCCTATGACTATTAGGTGATCTCTAAGAGGTAGGACTTTTACCCACCAAAGTGGCGAGGATGTTGTTGGAACGGAAGAGAATGAGAGGTTCAATTACAAAGTTGGAAACACTCCGAACAAAAGACTTACACCCGGTCTGAGTCGGGAAGCCTCTAACCCGGTCTGAGTCGGGAAGCCTCTAAAGACCTACATCAACTAGACAACCACCAAAGTAGAAATCTATGTTGAGCAGCTCGATTACAGAGGGACCTCTAAGCACCAGAATGGGCATCAAGCATATTCAATGTTCTGGGTGAGTCTGTCCAACTGCAAGTTCTCCCGAGGATGGTCAAATCATTTTAGACACGAACTTCATGCCCTAAATACATATCAGAGGTCTCGGATCGGTGTCTTCAATTACGAGACACAACGAATGAGCAGTGGATCATTTTGAGCAACTTCAACAATTAACATACACATGTGACATCAAAAATTGATGCCAACACTCCTTTTAAATTCTTGAATGAACTTCAACCATGAGCAAAGGTGAAGCTTAGAAGATGCAGAGTGCAAGATCTCGGAACCATCAATGTTATTGCTGGAAGCTGGATTGATCGTGCAAAGGAGTACAAAAAACTAAAGGATGAAAAGAGGGCATGTGTTAAAGATGAGGGAGATAAGGTCCAACATGAAAATAGAGACTATCTAAGAATCATCCTCATTTAAGAACAAATATAAGGTAAAGCAAAAGGATAGCAAGATTAAACCGCATAACAATTACTTCATTTGTAATTGCTTAATTTTGTGATGGGCCTCATTGTGCTCCAAAGAATGTCTTGAACTCTCTTCTTGCAAGTTATAATGAAGAAAAGGGAATAAAAGGAAGTGATATGACAAAGCTGATAGGATC
>JXCR01062746.1:0-11399 GCA_002079205.1 Phalaenopsis hybrid cultivar | reverse complement strand
AAAAAATGTCAATTTAGTCCATAAACTTTTTTAAAGGGAACTAAAATAGTCCTCCTTGGTGACTATTTCATCCTAATATTGAAAAACTCGTGGAACTAATTTGGCACTTCCAGAGACTCTAGGACTGACATGACCACATTTAAATACTCAAAAGACTATTTTGGCAATTTTTGCAGTAAAAATACACAAGAAGAGGAAAAACCTTTGGATTGATAATAAATATCTTTCCTTTGGCAATGCCAATTTTTCTATAACTGAGCTCATCAGTGTCTCTGTTCCCAAAGCCAGCATAGAATGGGTTGTAATCAGATGGAAAAAGTGCTCTAATGTCCTGTCAAATTTAATGTGGATTTCGTATTAAAGAACAAATAAAATAGATAACGAAAAGATGCTTATTTATTCAAAACTAGCAAATGAGAGAAACCATCACGCTTTCCACAGAAAACCTTAAATCTGAAAATAAAAGCATTTATACAGCAAAAACCAGTATCAGAATAGATTGCTTTCATAGTGCGTGTAGATCAACTACAAACTTTGGAGGGACTCATGCATTAGCTATGTTTCATTTATGCTTCCATGAAGGATTAACATTATAAACCAAAACCATTAAATGCAATTAGGGGTTAAATTAAGTTGTAATCAAATTCTTGAAATACCATTGCATTAGAGAAACCGAGTCATTAGAGTGAGAAATGATATTAGGTCTCATAGCGTCTTTTGATTAAAAGGAGCTAGGAGCCAAATAAAGCAAAGTAAAAAAAAAAAGAAAATATTTTACTTGGAAAACCAAAAAAGGTAAAAATCATAAAGCTTTGCCTTGCTTAATACTCTGCTAGCATAAAATTAAGTTACAAGATATTTCCCTACACCGTTATTAGAGAAGGCAGCAAGNAAATTCTTGAAATACCATTGCATTAGAGAAACCGAGTCATTAGAGTGAGAAATGATATTAGGTCTCATAGCGACTTTTGATTAAAAGGAGCTAGGAGCCAAATAAAGCAAAGTAAAAAAAAAAGGAAATATTTTACTTGGAAAACCAAAAAAGGTAAAAATCATAAAGCTTTGCCTTGCTTAATAGTCTCTGCTAGCATAAAATTCAGTTACAAGATATTTCCCTACACCGTTATTAGAGAAGGCAGCAAACAATATAACGATTAGGTTATTGGTGAAGTTTGCAATAATTACATAGGTTAGGAATCAGAATACCACGTAGCTGTCTCATAGGAGATGACCATGGGGAAACTCATGGAGGAGCCTTTTGAGGCAAAAACAAAATAGTGTAGCATAAAACTTGTATTGTAGGCACCAACTCTGAAAGTGTCTCGTTGTGCACTAACAACGGCGATACAAGTCCCACTACAATGAATTTTAAAATAAAATTGACGGATGTGGCAAAAGTTTCGTTGCAATGATTGCAACTATGAATTCTTATAAGATCTGAGTGATCTTCAAAGCTTACAAAATCTTCTCAAAAAGTTCAACGACAGACATTTTATAATTTTTGCAAGTAAAATTTCAGTCTTTATATGAAATATTCCTAATAGTCATCAACCGTGAATGATGTGTCAAGCTGTCGAGCAAAATGTTTACAATACCAAGAAAACACACTTCACAAACTTTAGTTGTGCCTGGATCTTTCAATTAGACTTCAAGAAATTTATTATATTTGTGAGTTATCTTATAAAGGCATCTTGAAAAATCTGTTATATATTTGGCTGCACACGGTTTACTTTATAAACAATCTTGCTCCATCAAGGGGAGTGTTTCCCTATAGATGAGACTTAAATCAATAGTAGTGACGCCCTCGGTAATGAGCCTGAATTAGTGGACTACATGATCCTCAAGGACAGTGACGGTGATAGCATAATCATCTATACCCATAAACCCATGTCATGTTCTGTCAAAAGTTGCAAAGGACAAGGAAGACCTGCAAAGGTTGGTTCGTCAAAAAATCAACAAATTCATGTCTATTTTTCTTGGTTTGACTCACATGATTCTGACGCTAACAACTTGGGTTCTAGTCAGCATGAAGCCTCTGTCATACTAAACTTGTCTGGTCTTTGTAATATTTCTTATGTTTTCAATTTAGCACGGGTCAAAATTTGATCTTTATCAAAAAAGACCTTTGATGACTCCCAACAGTTTCCCCCACTTCAGATGTCTCGGGTTGTCAGCCTAAACACATTTTATGTTTCAAGCATTCTTTCTTTGCATAATTACAATGTGGGAGAACACCTGTAGGAAAACATCAAAAGACTAAGCCAGAAATTACTAATCAATTTGAACTAAAATTGACAATAGCGGCTCAAAATACATCTTAATCGCTCAATTGGGGCTTTCAAATTAAAAAAAATAAATTTAGATGTCAAAAAAAGAAAAACTGTCCCAAGAGGGATTAAAACCACCCAATTGATATAAAAGTAAAATTTATTTCATATTTTTATTCTCAGGGTATTTTAATAAAAACAATTTATTATTTATGCATGCACATGTGTGTATACCAAAAAATAAGCTCCACAATTTAATTGTTTTTAATATATTTATAAGCTCAATCGCAAGCATAACTTTAGTAAATGGGAATTAAATGGGATGCCAAATGGAAATTCTATGAAAGAAAAAGATAAACTATATGGTGATATAACTTCTACGAAAGTCTTCCATATTCTAAACTAAAGAAAAAAGTAAATCTTAAGTGGGCTCCTGTGGAAACGTGGAGAAAGTCGTTTTGAGTGTTTTGAAGCTTAAAATGTGTGACTTATCTAAGGAAGGGCATTGGAAAATATTCTCATAAGAAAAGCATTGGCACTTGATATTAGTTGAGGCTTAAACTTGTGAAAAAAGTTTGAGTAGGCAATCGATTATTTGCCCTTGACCACTTGAATACCAGCTGAAGAAGAAAACTAGAGCTTCAGATTAGGCATGACTGATCACACTAAAAAAGTCTCAGCAATCTAAAAAAGATTGCAATGTATATGAACTCAAGCTTGGTCTTCAAAAATTTATAATAAGCATGGTTGAGCAAAGTTGTCATGATTGTCAATCGAGAAGGACGGAAATCAAGCAGTTAAATTAGGAGTTTTCTACAATTAGGAGCTTCCTTATTTTCAACATCTTTATTCTGATTTATTTTCCTTTTAGCTAAATATTTAGATTAGAAATATGTATTATTAAGTTACTTAAAATAAATTATAGAGAGTATTTTGTACCTAAAATAGATTGTAAGATTATTATTTAATGGAATGAAAGAAAAGGAAAAAAGGATCGAGCCTATTCAAAATTCAGCTTATTTTTTCTCAAAACTTCGAAATTGTATCAGAGCCAAAATTTTGCCCTAACCAATGCTAGTTAGTGGAGGACCATCAAGGCTCTCTTCCCGCCGGTCTTATTGCGGGAAGGAAGGAACAACTTTGCCTTGATTCGTCCATCTAAGGATTTTCGGCCGCTGCGACTGCTTTGTCCGCCTTTGATTCACCGTCTACCGCTTAGTCCCAGGTTGTTTCTTCCTCCTTCATTTCGGCTGCGTCGTCCTCTTTTGATCTTTGACCACGACTACGTCCTCTCCCTCGCGCTTGGACTCGCCTATTGGTGCTCCTCCTTGCCGGTGAACGACCAGCCACCGACCTTTCCAGTTCTTTTGAAGACCACTTCCTCCCACGCGCTAGCCTTAGAGCTCTGGTCCTCTCCTACCCGAAGCCTTCCTTGGGTAGCTAGGAGGGGTAGGAGATCGGATCTATAGCTCGACAAGCAGATAGACGTCTTCGGTGGTTCCCAATCGGAGGAGGAATACCTCGCTCTCTGTCTCCTCATGCTCGCCCGTCATGGATCCCCTGCTTTCTCTCAAACCCCGCCCCCAACTCTCGATTACAAGTGCTCCATCTACGGCAAGGCTTTCGCATCCTACCTAGCCGATTCGGATCTGGTGGTGGGTTCAGCCAAACCCTCCGAATATATCACAGGAGAGAACCCTTTTCCGATTAAGGTTTAAGAGAGAGAACATGGTGAAAAAAACAGAGAGGAAATCTCAAGCAAAAGCCACAAGAAGAATTGAGAACGATAAGAGAACTGTTATGTTTGTATTATCATTCGTCCGATTCGGATTTCTTCACTAGGCATCGCTGCTTCTGCAGCATCGCTGCTTCTGCAGCATCGCTGCTTCTGCAGCATCTTTCGCTGCTTCTTACACTTCGCTTCATCCACTTCGACTTCGGCTTCTTCATCACACTCATGGATTGAAGGCTTTGACACTCCTTTCTAGACCCAGGGCTTCGACATATCGGCCAGTACTTTTGACGTGAAGATTAGGGAAAAAATAGTCCTCGTCGTCGCAAGAAGAATCAATAGCATTTGGATCAGGATGCGGATCTTACTTGTAGGATATGATCGATAGCATCTGGATCGTGTAACTGGATTCTCTTTGTGAACTATGATCGGTAACAATTAGATCAGGACTCGGATCCTACTTGTAGGCTATGATCAATAACATATAAATCGTGTAATTGGATTCTATTTATGGGCTATAATCGATAATATTTGGATCGTGTAACTGGAAGCAGATCCTTCTTGTGGCTATGATTCGAATTTCTGGACGACAATGATAAAAGATTTCTTGCTTTGCTCAAATCATGTTATGGTTCAAGAGTTGTCTCTGAGACTTCGACATTCTCGGTTTCGACACCTTCGGCTTCAGCACTCACAGCTTGAGGATTTTTGGTCATGGCAGTATTATCAGTTTTTTGTTGGCAAATTGATGTTTCCTGATCAATCAAAATCAATTTGAGGGGGGAATGTCAATCGAGAAGGACGGAAATCAAATAGTTAAATTAGAAGATTTCTACAATTAGAAGCTTCCTTATTTAAATTATTTTCAATATCTTTATTTTGATTTATTTCCCTTTTAGCTAAATATTTAGATTAGAAATATGTATTATGAAGTTATATAAAATAGATTATACAGAATATTTTGTACCTACAATAGATTGTAAGATTATTATTTAATGGAATGAAAGTAATGGGAAAAGGATCGAGCCTATTCAGAATTCAACCTATTTTTCTCAAAACTTTGACAATAATAGACAAAGTGACGGTGCATATGATCCGCCCTAAACACATGTTAAGGCAATAGAAAGGCCCAACAATGGTTGGAGCTATTCCATTTCAACGTTGATGTTAAAGGAGGAAGTAGAAGAGGACATCAAGAGTACTATTGTCAATGAGGATTTTTTTAGCATAAAACAAAATTCTCTAATATTCATAACTATAGCAGATTGAAGACAACAAATTGGTTGGGGCAAAATTATTCAATTGATTAGTTCAAGAGTGGCAAGGACTTGCTTTGAGATAAACAGTCCTCCCATAATGGTCTCGATCTCATCAACCAATCCTTAATTTTCTTATGCAGGTTGTCCATTAGGTAGATTAATTCTGGCAAGGCCACTCTAGTTTTTAAGAAAAGAGCTAATCCAATCTGATGCCACTTAATCAACTCAAGCAGATGAAAAGTTTCAAAAGTGTGCCTATGATTGCTGTGAAGGTCGTAGTATTGGTCCTAGTTGTCTCAGTTTGGCTTCATAAGTTTTTTTTTTTAATATATATATTTATTTATTTATTTTTAAATTAACATGCCCATATTTTGTTTAGTCAATAAGACAAAGAACATGGGGTATTATGTAATGTGTACGCTCACATCTGTTGTTTTTTCAATTGTTGTTATTAATAAGGCTATTGATCTTTTAATTTGCTCTCAACGGCATTCTACTTGTAGGAGCTGAGTAGTCTTCCTCATTGATCAATACACCAAATGAGCTCTGCAAAAATGTGAATTGTCTCTCCCACTTTAAGGGCCTAGGTAAAACCGTGAAGTCTCAAAGAATTTTAAGAACATTTCTTGGAATTTAACAAACTCCTTCCGAGAATCTCTAATAGTAGTTTCATATGACTTTCTCATATATTGGATAAAGAAGAAAGAGATCTTCATAATCCCTCAATTTGTAACAATTTGTCAACAAATAGCCTAACTAGTTTAGCAAAAAGTATTGATTGCGTCGCTAACGAGAAAATTCCCATTAGAGCCTAACCCTCAAAAATAGGACGGGCACAAAAGTTAGTTAAAGGAAGTTTGATATCATAGAACAACAACAGAGAATGAAGACGAATCATGGATTTTATATCAGGGGATGACTTTCAAAAGGAATTTTCACTGGGACAAGTTGTCACAACTCATCCTAATAAGATATGGGACCAAAACAAATTGAAGCAGGGGAAAATTTGTCACTGCTACTGGAATCACCTGATATGCATGAGGTTCAAGAGTCGGGCCAAATGAATTGAATTGGTTGTGTAAATAACAACTTTGGGCGCAATCGACAAAGAGAAACTTAATGTTAACTCATGCAGGTTGTCGACACAATTATTCTGATTGTCTAGTAGGTGAGAGAAAGATGAGTTCCAACGAGATTGAGTTTAAAATTTTTTTACCAACAGCATATAAAATATTCAAGGATTTGATTTGGGTTGCTTAGCTTGATGCCTACTAAAATTAAAAGAATGTCAATGTATTTTCTTCTGATACTTACCACTTCTAATATAAAGAACGTGAAATCGTTTATTCATCAAAGAATGGACACTTTAAAGGTCCAATAAAAATCAGAAACTTACAATGATAAAAAAGTAATAGAGTATACCCGATGATCATATCAATAGATGATGAGATAATCACCACCAACATGCTTGCAGAGACATGAACACCAACAATTACTATCTACGGAGAATTTAAAACCGACAACAAGATTTGGTAACAAACCTAAACAAATCAAGAAATGTCTTCAACCAAAGGGTTCGAAGGATCAATATAAAAATCAAGTAAAAGGTCATGCGGCTGAAATTGAGGATTTCTTAGCTCAAGATGAGTCTTAAAAAATTTATGCTGAAAACTATAGAAAGAAGAGCAATATGAAAGAATGTTTTCAAATTCAGTCTTCTGCCAATAGCAGATGAAAGTGGCCCAATCTGCAGCTACATATGAAAAAAATAAAAAAAAATAAGGTCCAATTCCACCAAGTTTCTAGCCATAGAGGGCCTAGTAAAACAAGCCTTTCATCTGCTATTGGCAAAAGACTGAATTTGAAAAAACATCCACTTGTAAGGATTTTTCAAAAATGAAAGATATTGAGAATAAGATAATAGTACTTGACAAAACGTAGACAAGAGTAGTAAAAATGAGATTCAAACTGGACTGCCAGGAAACCCCCACAGAATAATTAATATGAGATGACCATTTTAACAGGCGCATCAAGAAGTCGTTTGTATAGTAAGAATGCTGTGAGGTTATGATGTAATCTGCATCTAAAGAAAACTTAAATGGCATGCCAAGGGTCAATGAGACCAACATGATGGCCACATAGCAAATGTAAACTTGCTACAAATTTGTAAATTATACTAGAAAATTTACCAATAAAGGAGATCTATAAACCACAGAAATGCCCTCATTATAAAAGAGAAGAACCTTGGCTTGAAAAAATTAAACTATTTATGTTAAGTAGTCTCCGAATTCTTATGAGAAAAGTGAGAAATTGTTGAGTGAGCAGAAAAAAAAAATCCCTAACATTCAAACCCTGAACTACAGTTGCAAAAAAGCGTAGAGGATGAAGTTAAGAAGGCTCAACAACCAGAAAGAAAAGAAGAGAATCAGCCATAGAGGCAATAAAGACCACAAGGCAAGGAGGCAACCTTAATGAGCAGTCAATCAATCACCTAAGACAAGTCATTTATGGGGAGTTGGGATCCAAAAAGATAATCATGAAATAGAAAGTGTAGAAGATCCTCTAACAAGAAAAATAACAAAAGAAATTGAACACGATCTTGAACACAAAACATTAGAGAAAGAGCAAATATTTACTACTGGGGAGAAAGAAAAAGACGACAAAACAAGGGACACACCAAAAGCTAGAGAGGGGAGTGACAGTAACTGAGACACCAACACCATGAGATGGGGTTGGCATAAATGCCAACGACAGCTGATAGCGAACTCAAAAATTCAAGCAACAAAACCTATAGCGCACTAGAACCACACTGGGAGGAGAGAAGCGACTGAATAAAATGGTACTTTGAGGAAGACGGTGCTCGATGCTCTATATGAGGGTGCCTATTAGGGTGGGCAGGCACAACTTGACAGACATGGTCACGACATGGTGTGCTTGCAAGAGAAAGCAGCAAACAGACACAATGTGAAGCACTGGTCAATTTTGACCCCACATGGATAAGGCATGTGCTGAATGTGTAGTTAAGGTACACTTGA
Organism: Phalaenopsis hybrid cultivar; assembly: GCA_002079205.1. Taxonomy (NCBI): domain Eukaryota; kingdom Viridiplantae; phylum Streptophyta; class Magnoliopsida; order Asparagales; family Orchidaceae; genus Phalaenopsis; species Phalaenopsis hybrid cultivar. The sequence continues at coordinate 3,106 of JXCR01062746.1, read as the reverse complement.
GGAGTTGAGCGTAGAGATGCAAACACGTAGACAGGCAAGCCAAGGGTTCACGCAAATGTAGCTACCCTCGCGAAGTTGATGTAGTTGAAATTTCTTTTTTATTATATGGCTTCCCCACGTGTTGAGCACAATTTTAAAGGGTTGGTGTAGAAGTACGCACGATGATCATATCCTCCCATATCAGAAAGGGGAGGAGCTAAGGCTTGGTTACACTTCTCTTGATGCTAGATCTGTTCCTTATATAGCCATGAAGATGAGCACGATTTCTCACTATTTCACATAGTGCATTTGGTTTCCATTAAAGAAAGTGTTCAAAAAATGGATTGTAAATGTCCTTAAAAAGAATTGGAATAGCCTCTACAATTAAAGTAATAAAACGAAGTATGATGCTTTTATAAATTAAGTTAAACAGTTGCGTACAAGAAACCAAGTCGATAGAGTATTGAATTCAAGTGTCTTAACATCTTTTAATTCACACAAACTATCCAATAAACTAGAGTAAAGAGACATTATTTTTTTAATTGTTAAAGGAATGCCCGTAAAATCTAAAAAAAAACAAGTAGCTAGTGTGATCAATAATGGCAATGAAAAATGGTGGTAGACAAAGCTTGAGGTAGCTACAATATAGGTCCCATGGAAAGTAACTATGACCCGGGTCTTATAGGAGTAACCGTGTTGTAGTTTAAGATTTCAACATGCTTTTTTTTAACATGCTTCATTGTGTTGTAGGAATTAGTGCAACCGTGGTTGCAAGAAAAGTTGTGGATAACATAGGTTTTGATATAATGAATTTTAAACAATAGAAGGGATGGTAAGAGCCATGGCATATCAATGGGGATTTATAGAATCAAGGTATTTTTTAAACCTTGAACAATATCCCCAAATGAATCGAATGAGAGTTATAATTTAATGAAGGGGTACTTCGATTCTTATCTAAAATATTTCTCATGCTATCAAACAAAGGTCAGCGCAACGCACACCCACCCATAATCAAACTGCGATAACTGACATGACCATCATTAGCTGATTGATTATTTGAATATATTGCGCATATGATAAATACAAACCTATCAAAATTTTTGCTAGGGTTTTTGGCAATGTTTGATGAAGATTCAACTAGTTTTTGCATCCGCCAAAATTCCATCAAAAATTTTTTTCATTGAATTCTAGCCAAACATTTGTCAAATTGAATCATAAGTTTCTAGTAAATAGTTTGCTGAAAACATAATACTCCGACAATATTCTATATATATTGCCTAGCCTGCAGTTTCCCATCATTTCATTGTTTCAAAATTTTTGTAAACCCTAGCAAACCTTCGTGTCACTGATAGATCTCTCAATTTATTATCTAGATTGATGTTGTCTCAACATCCCACATTTTTTCGCTCCTCTTGCATGCCTTCATTACAAATAACGAACATTCTCCTTCAATGAAACTCCCAGAATCATCATGAAAACTTAAGCAAAGCGCTCAGATTTACACTATTTTACTGAAAGTTTTCTTATTATTCGTAGCTTTTTAAAGCTCCTTATCTTCTTATCAGTTTTTTAGATTTATAGGACTTCTGATTTTAGATTTTAAAGTTTGTTGAAGATATAATTTTGTTATTATTTTACAGTGCTTAAATCGGTATAAATAGTTTGTTTTCCATTGAAAATTCTATAACTCCATAAAATAATTTTTACAGTGTACTTTCAAGAAACTAGCTCATCCATACTTCATAGAATTATTGAAGTCTAGAAAAATTCTTGGTTTGCTTGTCATCGATGTTCTTGCTGCAAAATCATATATTCAAAAGAAAAAAAGAAACTTTATGTAAATATACTAAATAAATCTAACTCCGTGCCAAGCTTTAATGAAACTAAATAATGGTAAATAGTTTTTAAGCTACCACAAATTATGAAGCCATGTACAGTAGGAGAAATGTAAACTTTCAAATTAAAACTATATTGATAATTGAACAAAGTGAACCATAACTCTCAATGGATTTTCATCAACTTCATTGCCACTAACTGATGGAGAATATTTTCCAGCCGTGGAATTTTCTGGTGAAGTTTGGTTAAATGGTTCTAGTTGGGATTTTAACGCCGGCTTATTCTCCACTATAAAACTAATTATTCAACAATTTAAGTGGTGATGAATCAAAGTTTCGACTGTCAGATTAATAAGAATAATTTTGAGAAAATAATCCTATNAGTGCATAAGTGGTGATGAATCAAAGTTTCAACTGTCAGATTAATAAGAATAATTTTGAGAAAATAATCCTAATTGGGTTCAAAGAAAACCAAATGTCCCCCTATTTTAGCATAAAAGATGAATTCTCTTCTGGATGAACGTTTTGCCAAAAGGAGATAGTAAATTGGAGTCATGTGGATGTCTCAATGGCTCCAAGAGGTCCCAACCTCCCAAAATAAGTTGTAAGATGACGAATGTGTGTTTATGCAATCAAACATGGTTTCAGTGATTTCAGCTTTTCTAGTTTCTTATTTGACTTTTCAAACTAAAATTGAGCACCAATGCAATCCTTCTGATCCACCTTGAGATTCACGCACTACACAGGAATTTTTTTAGATCACAATAGATACAATTTCTGTTTCCATTTTTAACCTTTTCAAAATCATTACATACTAAAGGCTTAAAGAAGAAGCATCTCCGACTAAATAAAGCTTAAGCCAGGAAGCTTGACAATTCAGCTATAATCATCTAACCTTAGCATTGCATAAAATACAATATAGGTAAAAAAAATGATATTTTTAAGGGCATTTACATACATACCACTCAATTCTTATGTATTTACATATCTAACAACTAAATTTTCATTTTTTACATTTATGCCTGCTGGAAATTTTAGGAGAGAAAATGGAGATTTGGATTGTTGGAAATGGTTGCATAGAAGAATAAGAATTTTATTACAAAGCTTTGCTTAATAGCTTTCAGCTTACAAGAAAACAACAAGTTATGCCTATTTAGAGGCTAAGAGACTAAATCTAGAATCGTCTAAACTCTAACATTTTTTTCTCTAGAGAGACATACTCAAGATGCTTCCAAGTTAAATATTCTAGAGTATTCTCATTTAATACAAATATCCTAGAATCTTCTACTTAA
>JXCR01062728.1:0-14284 GCA_002079205.1 Phalaenopsis hybrid cultivar | reverse complement strand
CCCCATCTATATCACCATCGCTTTGGACAACGGACCCAAGATATCTAAATCGTTCACACCTTTTAATAATTTGATCACCCAAAGTCACACTTCTGTCACTAGAGCTATTACTACTAAAATTACATTCCATGTATTCAGTTTTGAATCTATCACATTCTCAAAAAATTAAAAAGATGTTAAATAGGTTCAATATTATGAAAGGAATAAAAGTTGAACACCCCAACTACAAGTCACTTCAAGCCCTCAAGAAAACAATCGCTCAAGTCGAATGAAGACAAAGATTTTATCACTAAAATCCCTTACACATTAGCAGGTGATTCTTTAATGTATAAAACAGTTTACAGAAGACTACACATTGTACATGCCATGAGAGTTGTGAATCGATATATGTCAAATTCAAAAAAATGAATACTGGGAGGTTGTAAAGTGGATGCTACACAACCTAAAACAATTAATAAATCACACATTAAAATTTGAAAAAGCTGATTTGAAACTACAGAAATTTCTTGATGTACATCTGAGAGGAGACCAAGATACACAGAGAAGCCTTATTCGGTATCTCTACTCCTCGAGTGACACCATAATCAGTTGAATGCCACAACTACAAAAGCTAGTTTCATTATCAATAATAAAAGCTGAATACTTAGCTGTCACCAAAGCCTACAAAGAGATGATTTGGCTAAAAAGCTTTCTAGAAGAATTGAACCGATCACAAAAATTCTCTCTATTATGTAACATTCAATCAAAGTTTCATTCCTGAGCAAAAAATCGTCTCCCACTCTCAGATAAAACACAAGCAACTCAAGTATCACTTCATTTGCGGCACGCTTGAAGAAGTTTTTTTAAATCTTATCAAAATCAAAGAACCAAAAATCTCATCGATATACTTATAAATAAAAATTGAACTTAAAGTGCAAGACATAAATCATATCATTTGTTGCGTCTGTATTCTTTCTAGTACTTGAAATAGAAAGAAAGTGAAAGAAGATATGCAAGAAAAATCATGAAAGAGTACATAGTTTCAAACCTCTTCTAATTTCATTTTTTGCCAATTCAGTTTCCGGCATTGGGGATGAAGCATAATCATCAAAAGGCTTAGTCACTGGTTTTTGTCCTCTCACTCTTGTCCGATTTAGTCCCCACTCCAAGCGTTTCACTTTTGGTTCCTCCTCAAATATATCAGGAGCGCTGAACAGTGATTCTAAAACCTGCCTTGACAGATTGATTTTCTCTTCATTCAAGAATGATGTTTCTTTAGAATATCTGCATCTAGAGGGAAGATTTTGAAAAATAAATAACTAAATTTATTTCAAAATAGAAAGAAGAAATTAAATAAGAACTATCTAATATATAAACTCAAGAATGAACGAAAACAGATATGCTTCTATTACCCCTGCGGCGGGAGATTCTTGTTATCTACCTCGTAACTAGCAGTTTCCTCATTCAGCCTGCTAATTCTATGCTGTTTGATAAGTCAAATAAAGGAAACAAAGAATGAACGAAAACAGATATGCTTCTATTACCCCTGCGGCGGGAGATTCTTGNGAAAAATAAATAACTAAATTTATTTCAAAATAGAAAGAAGAAATTAAATAAGAACTATCTAATATATAAACTGAGGAATCAACGAAAACAGATATGCTTCTATTACCCCTGCGGCGGGAGATTCTTGTTATCTACCTCGTAACTAGCAGTTTCCTCATTCAGCCTGCTAATTCTATGCTGTTTGATAAGCCAAATAAAGGAAACAAAGCACCGTAAGAAGGAACTCCAACGAGATAAAGGAAATAAATTATTAAGTTTTGTTAAGAGAAAGGTAGACTGATTTTAAGCATTAATTAAAGCCAAATTCTCTTAAATGGAAAAAGTCCCAAGCATATTAGTGACTATCAATCAAGAGTAAAAATTAAACAAAATAAAGAGTTTCATTCTTCGCAATGCTGCAAAGAAGTAAATATTATGTACCTAATATTTTCATGGACTTTTTCCTTTTAGTTGAACATTTAAATTGAGAATATGTACTAATTAAGTTATCAAACATAGATTATATAAAATATTATGTACCTAAAATAGATTGTACTAACTATTATTTATTGGAATGAAAGCAAAGAAAAAGGCATTCAACCTATTTGCTCAAAATATTGACATGTTATCAGAGCCACGTCGAATATTTAGGGTCTAAATCTTTAGAGTCTTCAAGGTTGCAATCGTTTGTCTTCTTCGACTGTTCTGTTTGTAAACTTAGAAAAAGTAAGACATTACATTTTCATATTTCAGGCAGTCGTGTCAATAAATGTTTTAACATTATTCATAGTAATGTTTGGGAAATTAGACCAATTATTTCAAATGCACAATAAAGATATTTTTTTGTGACATTTATTGATGATTATAGTCGATTTACTTGGGTCTATTTTTTGCATTCCAAAGCAGAAGCATTTACTGTATTTCAAATTTTTTAGCATATGTTAAAACTCAGTTCTCCACTTGCATAAAAACCTTATGGTCTGACAATGTCGATTAACTCGGTGTATCTGTCCTCCAAATAAATATGGGTATTCTGCAATTTTAAGTAATACTATTGTTCCTACCTCTTACTTTCAGACTGCTAAACAGACTTGCTGGGTGTCAAAGTCATGCAAGAGGAACTTCAGGCACTTCAAGACAATCACAGTTGGGATATTATTTTATGTCACACAAATATTAAACCCATTAGTTGTAAATGGGTTTATTCTCTTAAACTCCGATCTGATGTCTCTCTCGACAAATATAAGGCAAAATTGGTAGCACTTGACAATCGAAAGGAATACATAATTAATTATGAAGAAACATTTGCACCTGTGGCTAAGATGACAGTTGTTCAGCTGATGTTATATATTGTTGCATTTAAAGGTTGGTTCTTAGAACAGATGGATGTTAAGAATGCATTCTTACATGGGGATCTCAAAGAAGATGTCTATATGACTCCTCCAGACTTGTTTTTTATACCTTCGCATGATATTTGTAAGCTCAAACGGTCCCTATAAGGTTTGAAACAGGCTCCACAGACATGGATTGAAAAGTTCTGCAATAACCTTCTTAACTTCTCTTTTATTTAAAGTCAGTATGATTCATCATTATTTTGCAAAAATGAAAATAGAATTGTTTTGTTATTAGTATATGTTGATGATATTGTCATCACATGATCTGACAATTAATTGATGTCTCAGCTATAGAAGCACCTTCAGGGTTCTTTTCATATGAAGATTTGAGATCATTAAGTTATTTCTTAGGACTTGAGGTTCACTCTTCTCCCGTTGGTATTTTTTTTATCAGCATAACTATACGAAGGGACTCATTGTCTTGGCCGGTCTTCAAGATGGTCGTTCTGCTGATACTCCTTTGGAAGTAAATGTTAAATATTAGCAAAATGATGGTGACTTTCTATATGAACCACCTCTATATTGACAACTTGTTGGGAGTCTTAATTATCTTATTATTACACGTCCTGATATTTCATTTACTGTGCAACAAATTAGTCAATTTATGCAAGCACCTACATATCTTCATTTAACTGCAGTTCGACATATTGTTCGGTATTTGAAAGGTATTTCTCATTGTGGTTTGTTTTTTCTGCGAAGTCTCCTATTACCTTAACAACCCATAGTGATGCAGATTGGGCTGGTTGTTCTGATACACGCCGATCTATTACTGGATGGTGCACGCTTCTCGATAACTCTTTAATCTCTTGAAAGAACAAGAAACAACATCGAATGTCTAAGACATTTACGAAAACTCTTTATATTAATAATGTCCTTGACTATATGCAGTTTCAATTTCATTTTTTTATACTAACAACAACATTATTCATCAAAGTTATTGTCCTTACACAACCTAATATCCTCGGATTGTTGAATTGCATCGTCATCCCATTGATGTTGCTCATACCCTGATGTTTCATAAGGATGTTTCTTGTCATTTTTGGAGTAATGCTATTTTAATTTCATATTATTTATTCTACCCTTTAGAGAAACATCTCTTCTTTTGTCATTCCCTAAAGAAATATTTTCATTTCTTTCCACCCAAATGTTTTTTTGGATGATCATTTTGTCCTTCAAACAATTAGAAGTTTTTTCCAAGTTACTCCCATTATTAGAAGGCTATTATTGTCATAATAAACAAATTTGATGTATACATACTTCTTTAGTATTGACATTTCACAAGTCTCGCTACTATTCCAATCCTTCAATGTCCCAATCCTCCTCCAAATCTACTCGTTTCTCAACCACTCCTATAACTCTCTCCTTTTTGTTCAGTGTGGAGATAGATTAGGATGCCTTAGCACCTAGAAGCGGGCAGCCCGCCACCTGGCAATCTGAGTATCAAGAAACCCTACACTGAGATATAGGAGCCCCAACAACAAAAAAGGCGCCTCAGTGCTAGTATGACACCTAGGTGCCTATTAAGAAGGTTTTGGGACAGAAATCCAGCGCCCAAGAGGGGCGTAGCTGCACTTGGATCGCTCCCTTCACCCGAGCACCAGAATACCCAGGCTCAAAGGTGAGCCCTGACATGGTGCAGTTTGTGATTTAAACATTCGATGCATAATTCAAATAGAAACTCTGTGATGTGTGAACGAGGGAGTACACGGGTGGATTTCGTGATTTCTCTTCTGCCAAAGAGAAGAATGGAGCATTCTTGATTTTCAAAGGAAGAAAGTGTATTTTTGTTGTGTTTCAGGGAGTAGAAAGAGGCTTGAGTGTGGTGTAATATGTACATTTCTCCTCATTTTCATAGTGAATTTCTTGGAGTGGTGTAGCTACATGATTTTTCCTTGTTCTCGAGTTTCTCAACTTTGCATCTTGGTGTTCTTTGTGTTTTTTTTTTTTTGTTTCCTTATTTGTGTGCTTCTGTTTTAGGTTTTATTTCAAATCTTTCGAATCAATTTTAGCGGTTTGGTTTTCAATTCACCCCAACAAGCGGTATCAGAGTAGGTTTCCTGAAGATTTTTAGTTTGAGTGAAAGCAATGGCTGACAAAACAAGGTACAAGGCGAGGAAGTTCAACTGTTCAAACTTTGCTTTCTAGAAAATGAAAATTGATGACTTATTGTGCCAAAAGAAACTCTATCTATCACTAAAAGAAATCACCAATAATCTTGAATCGATAACTCTAGAAGAATTAAAAGTTTTTTATCAAACATCACTAAGTTTGATCCACTTTTCACTTTCTTCGTTTTTTGCTTTCAACATTATAAATGAGAAAACTACGATAGATTCCATGGTTGCACTAACAAAGATCTATGAGAAGCCCTTGACATTAAATATTTTTTCTCTGATTAAGAGATCGCTCAATATGAAGATGGTTAATGATGGTAGATGATGGTTGAGCAATTGAATAACTTCAACACTATGACTAATCAGTCGTGTTTTGTTGGCATCAAGTTTGATGATGAAGTCAGGGCACTATAACTCCTATATTCATTGTTAGACAGTTGGGATGGACTAGTCACTGCAGTAACTCTTCAAATAATATAAAATTACTTTGAATACATTGTGAAGTTAGTGCTAAATGAAGAAATTTGCAAAAAGGTGAGCGACAAAAACTTGAAATTTTGCTTTGAATGTTAAAGACAAAAGAAGGAATCTAAATAGAAACACAGGCAAGAAAAGATACAAGTCCGGGAGAGAAAATTCTAGGTCAAGGAAGAGAGAAAAACATAAATGAATGCTGAAACTATGGAAAGAATGATCAATTCAAGAAGGACAGCAAAGCTCCAGAAATTTGTGATGGAGTTCCAGATAGAAAACTCTACTAATGTCTCCACAGTGAAATCCAATGAGACCCTCTTATTTTAAAACTAGATATTATCGAATCATGGACAATGGATCCAGTTGCCTCCTTCCATACTTGCCCGAACCAAGATGTGTTAAAAAACTACACTCAAAGTGATCCAAGGAAGGTGTATTTGGAAGATAATAAAACCCGCAATATTATTAAAAAGGGTGATATTGATATCAGATTGTCAAATGAATCAGTTTACAAGCCCAATGAAGTCAGAAATGTTTCATGTTTGAAAAAAAGTTTGATTTTTGGAACCAACTTGCAAGTTTAGAGTATGTGAGTACTTTTACAGGTGATTTATGAAAGTTGATCAGAGGGGCAACGGTGATGGCTTGAAATAACATTCACCCTTTACTTGATCAATAAGATGTCAGAACCCATTGTTTTTTGTTGGAACAAAAGGTAATGCAAGTCTATAGCACTGCAAACTTGGTCATATGAGTGAGAAATGAATGAAGTTCCTCTTTTCTAAGAACAATCTTCATGATTTAAAATATATAAATCTAAATTTTTGCGAAGATTATGTTTATGGCAAATAAAAGAAGATTACTTTCTATGAAAGTCAAAGATGAAATTTAAAAAACTAGAGTTAATACATACAAATGTATGAGATCCTACTCCAGTTCATTCTAGATGAGGTTCTTAATACTTTTTCACCTACATTGATGATCATACCTAAAAGGTAGGAGTGTGTTTCTTAAAAAAGAAATATGCTGTATTTAAGATGTTTAAGAAGTGGAAAGTCATGGTTGAGAATGAGACATAATTCATATTGAAGTGTCTCTGATCAGATAATGATGGCGAATATCGTAATCAGCGGTTCAGAAGTTATTGTACTTCAGAGGGAATCAAACATGAGTTCATTATTCTAAGGATACCGCAACAAAATAGTGTGCTAAGCGTATGAATACAACCATCACATATAGTGTCGGGAGCATGAGGTTGCATGTAGGCTTGCCAAAATAATTTTAGGCAGAAGCAATGAATGTTGCAGTTTATCTGATCAATTGTGGTCCATTAGTAGATTTGAAAGAAGGCTTGCCTGAAGAAACTTAAAGTGATAATGAGGTAAATTTATCTCACCTGAAAGTATTTGAATTTTCAATATATGTTCATGTTGATGCGGAATCCAGGAGTAAGCTTGAATCAAAGTCTTTCAAATGCATTTTCATCGAGTAGAGCTCAGATGAATTTGGGTACAAATTATGAGACTGACAAAATCTGAAATTCATTAGGAGCAACGATGTTATTTTAAATGAAATGAAGATATACAATGACAGAAAAAGGACTCAGGTTTGCCCATCATTTACTTCTGAAGAGTGTTCCAAATATATTGAGATAGAAGATACTGGCGATCAGGAAGACGAAGCAAGAAAATATGCTCAATCTAATGAAACACATCTCGGACACCTGCTACTAAAGTTAGGAGATTCAGGAGAATCACACAATCAATATGGATATTTTCTCTTTATTTTCACTATTTATTGTTGATTGATAGTGGTGAACTAGAGTGCTATTAAAAAACCACTCAAATTAAAGACTCAAAGAAGTGAGAAGTGTTATGAATGACGATATGTAGTCAACAAGGTCAAATCAGACATGAATTTGATAGAATTATCAAATGGCAAAAAGGGACCACAACAAATAAATTTACAGATTAAAAGAAGAATCAGATGATAGCAGGCGTTACAAAGCGAGACTTCTTATGAAGAAGCTTCAGCAAAATGAAAGAGTTGACTACTCAGAGATATTTTCTCCTGTAGTGAATATGAACATTATTAGAGTTATATTGAGCTTGGTAGCAGACGAAGATCTATATTTGGAACCAAAAGATGTAAAAACATTCTTTTTATATGGTAATTTAGAAGAGAACATACATGGTGAAACTGCAAGGATATGAAGTTCCAGGAAAAGAAGACGGTTTACAAATTGAAAAAGAGCATTTATGGTTTGAAGCATACCCAACGATAGTTGTACAAGAGATTTGGCAGGTTCATGTGAGACATTGGGCACATTAAATGCCAAGCAGATGGCTGTGATTTTATCAAAAGTTTTGATAATTGCTATATAATGTTTTTTTTTTATATGTGGTTGATATGTTAAATTGCATAAGCAGATATAGAAAAGATCAAAAACTTAAAAGAATAATTGTCAAAAAAGTTTGAAATGAAAGATTTAGGTCCAACCAATAAAATCTTCGATATTATAATTAGCAGGGACAGGAGTGCAGGTACATTAAAGTAACCTTAGGCAAAATATCTTGAGAAGGTCATACATAGGTTTAACATGAGTGAGGCAAACCAGTTTGCATCCCCTCAGATAGTCACGGTAAGAACTATAAGGAACAATCGGCTAACTTTGAAGTAAAACAAGCATAGATGAGGAGAATTTTGTATGCTTTAGCAATTAAAATTTTGATGTATGCAATGATACATACAATGTCAGATATTACACATGCAGTAAAAGTGATAAACAGGTACACGAGTAATCCAAGCAAATATCATTGGGATGTAGTGAAGTGGATTCTCATATATTTGAAAGAAAAAATCAATAAAATGTTTTGCTTTGAAAGTGCAAAAATTAATCTAAGGGAATATGTAGATTCACATCTGACAAGAGATACTTATGGTAGAATTACAACAAGTTATATCTTCACTTTGGGAACCAAAAGTGATTTGGGTCCAACCTGCAGAAGATTATTGCACTACAAACAACAAAAGCTAAGTATATTACTATTACTAGGGCTACCAAGGAGATGATTTGATTGCAAAAGTTGATGTCAGAATTGGGCAAAGAGTAAGAAAATAGAAAACTTCATAGTGACAACATGAGTGTTATTCTCTAACAAAGAACATTGCATTTCAAGCCAGGATGAAGCACATTCAGCTAAGATAGTGACAGTATGAGCGTTATTCTCTAACAAAGAACATTGCATTTCAAGCCAGGATGAAGCACATTCAGCTAAGATAGCACTTCATTCGTTCACTCTTAGAAGATGATTGATTACCTTTGGAGAATATACATATTGCTTAGAATCCTGCTGACATATTGCCGAAGGCTATAACTGAGAAATTGAATTTAAATTTGTCTTCAGTTGGAGTTCAAGAAGACTCATACAGGGGATGAGCCACACTATGGTACATGAATATGATGATCGTGTAGGTTTGAAGACAATAAATTGAATGCAATCGGTCTCCAAATGAGAGATTCTTGTATGTGGAGATTGATTAGACTTCCTAGCGCCCGAGAGCGAGTGCCCTAGCACCCGAAAATTCGAGCGCCAAGAAACCGTGCGCTCAATAGCAAACACCCCAGCGCTGATGGGGCACCTAGGCACCCATCCAAAAGTTTCTAAGGCAAGAATCTGACACCTAGAAGAAGCACAACAGCGCACGGATCGCTCCCCCCTACCTGAGCGCCAAGAAACCCAAGACTCAAGGGCGGCACCCCAATGCCATGAACGATTTTGGCTCTAGTTCAGGATTTAAGCCTTCGAAAAAGAATTCGGAAGGGAACACTATTCTGTACGAATAAGTGAATACAAGGGTGGATTTCATGATCTCTTGTGCCAAAGAGAAGAAAGGAGCATTCTTGAATTCCAAAGGAAGTGTATTCAAGTTGTGTTTCAGGGAGTAGAGAGGCTTGAGTATGGTGTGATCTCTATATTTCTCCTCATTTTCATAGTGGGTTTCTTGGTATGGTGTGGTTCCGTTATTTTTTCCCATTTTCACGTTAGATTTTAGTGTTCTTTGTGTTTTTTGTATTTCCATGTTTGTGTGTTTTGTTCTAAGTTTAGTTTCGGATCTTTCGAATTGGTTTTCACGGTTTGGTTTTCATTTCGCCCATTACTTTTCAAGTGTATAGATGATGACCTCGTCCTTCTCCCACACTAGCACTCCTATCAACATCATCTTTATTGTTTAACAACCACCCCTTGATGAGCTAATTAATCTCCACTCATCGATTGTCATTTAAAAGGTAAATAATCATGCACTAATCATCATATTCTATCATTTATGATCCTTAGTCATATTTCCACTATTTTTCTTTGTTGTTTATATATATTGCTTTAAGATATAATGGGGCCATACAACATCTAAAGAAACAAGCAATGGAATTGAAATTTATGCAATGCTTAATCGATACACTTAGAATTGTCAATCAGGAAGGACGGAAATCAGACAGCTAAATTAGGAGTTTTCTTTAAGTAGGAGCTTTCTTATTTAAATTATTTCTAATTTTTTTATTTTGATTGATTTCCCTATCAGCTGAATATTTAGATTATGAATATGCATTATTAAGTAAGCTATAATAGATTATACAAAATACTTTGTATCTAAAATAAATTATAAGATTATTATTTATTGGAATGAAAGCAAAGGGAAAATGCATTGAGTCTATTCAGGTTTCAGCCTATTCACGCAAAACTTTGACATGGTATTAGAGCTAAATTTTTGCCATAATCACCCATAATCGTTGGAGAACCGTCAAGACTCCCTTCCTACCGGTCTTCATATAGGAAGAAAAGAACTATTTCTTTGTCTTGATTCGCCCATCTGAGAAAACCCCTCGCAATGAAAGCAGACACGACTCTGCACGCTCCGCCTCAGAATCTTTTGGAGGGATCTTCGTCCGCTGCGACTGCTTTATCCGTCTGCTCGTTCGGCGAACCCTACGTGAATAGCTCGTCTGCTCGTTTGCTTTATCTAAACCGTCTTCTGCTTCGTTTGGATAGCTTGTCTGGTTCGCCTAAACCCTCGTCTGCCTTGTCTGGACTGCTCGACTGCTTCGGCGGCTTCATCTGCTCTACTCGACTGCTTTGGCGACTTTGTTTGACTCGCTTGCTCGTCTGCTAGACTTAACTGCTTCGCCTACTCGTTTGGCTCACTTGATCGGGTTGTTCGGTCTCCTGGATGACTTCAACTTATTTGACTGCATCGCTAGATCGTCTGCCTTGACTGTTCGGTTGATTAATCGCTTCTACCTGGCTTTGTCTCCCACGTATGGTTCTAGTTGTGATCTACAATTATGTCTGTTTGTTGTCTCGTCCGCAATCCACAATCTGCGATCTCGTCCACTTCGTTCACTTCGTCTGCTTCTGCTTCTGCTTCAGCAACTTCGACTTTATCTTCGATTTCGGTAATCAAGGATAGTCAACTTCTTTCAGCGTCGAGATCCTTCCTAGATCTTTCGACACTCAAGGATCATAGGCTTCAGCTTCGGATTCCTCTCCTTCAGTTTTTGGCCGAATTCAAGACAGTGCATGATCTTTTGTTTCTTTTAGGATTTTTTTTGGATCTCTTAGGTTGATTTCAATGAATGATTTGGAATTCTCATCATCTAGAATCTCTCGTGTGGAATTCTCGACGTCTGATTATTTCTTCGTCTATGCCGTCTTCGTTCTACTTCGTCATCCTCTTCAACTCGGCTGGTCTCGACAGAGCCTAACCTTCGTTCGAACTCCACCCGCAGCGGCTTCCGCTTCTTCGTCACCTTCATCTGCACGCCAACGAGACATTCCATTTTTCTATTTGCACGTCTGATCTCGGCTTCAGCACTTTTTGCGTTAAGTTCAAGGAACAAATCGTCCTCGTAGTCGTCGGAAGAATCAATAGCATTTGGATAGCACAACAGGATGCGAATCCTTCTAGTGGCTATAATTCGAATTTCTAGACGACAACGATAGATGATTTCTTGCTTTTCTTTGCTTAAATCATATTATGGTTTAGGAGTTGTCTCTAAGGCTTCGACATTCTCGGCTTCGACACTCACGGCATGAGGGTTGTTGGTCACGGCAAAGTTTTTTGTTGGCAAATTTATACTTCTTGATCAGTCAGCATCAATTTGAGAGGATGTCAATCGGGAAGGATGGAAATCAGGAAGTTAAATTAGGATTTTTCTATAAGTAGGAGATTCCTTATTTAAATTATTTTCAATTTATTTATTCTAATTTATTTCCCTGTCAGTTGAATATTTAGATTATGAATATGCATTATTAAGTTAGCTAAAATATATTATACAGAATATTTTGTACCTAACATAGATTGTAAGATTATTATTTAATGGAATGAAAGCAAAAGGAAAAGGCATCGAGCCTCAACCTATTCACGCAAAACTTTGACAAGAATATTGTTTCTCATTTGCCTCGTGTTGAACAAGTTCCTTGCCAATGAGTTGCACCACATAAAGTTTCATCCACGTGAATTCATTGATCAGTACATAGCTTGCTTTGTCATCAAAGATTTTACTCAATTTCATGGGAGCAATTATTTTGATATATTCTCTCGAGTTGGCAAAATTTCATTATTTTTCATCATCCAACAATGGTCAAAGCTACAACTGAATGGTAGTGATGGCTTCCTCTATGATGACCTTGTCGTAGTTGTCGGCATCAAGCAACCCATAGGGCATACTGCAATGCTATATTATGAATTATATGCATGGTTTAACAAGTTTTGCAAGTTAGGGCTGAGGTCAGCGCCACAACTCATTTTTAGTCAGACACAACTCCACAACCTTCATTATTTTTGTTATCTATGACAAAAACATTCGCTTTGTATGGAGTGATCGAGAGCATAAAAATATTTTTTGACCAAGTGGGTAGTCTCAAATACTTTCTTTTGAATATTGAGTTTGCCCATCATCCTACTGGAAAGATGCCACTAATTTTTTAGACCAAACTAGTTTTTTAGGTACTAATTTGGCGACTTGCATGTTGGCAACCATAATGCGGACAACAAATAATAATTGTTTGAGGATACATGTCGTTAGCGCAAATTAGTAGATAAATGATCTTACTGTTTACATAAATACCACTTAATTCCTATGTACTTGCATATCTAACACCTAAAGGTCAAATTTTACATATATACCACCTTGCTTGAGCAAGAAAAGGTGTATTTCACTTTTAAAAGTTAAAATAGTAGTATTTTTATGTGATATGAAAGATTTGGGTGGTATAAATGTAAAAAAATAAAGTTTGGGTGTTAGATATATATAAATACATAAGATTTGGGTGGTATGTATGTAAATGCCCCTTTATTTCATCCTCACATTCATCATAAGATTTCTCAGAAAATGGTTTTTTACATTCAAAATGGGGATCTCAATGTTTAATCATTCTCTGATGCTGACTATACTCGATCCACAAATGATAGTAAATCCACAAATGAGTATCAACATATTTGTTGGAGCTCATGTGGTTATACAAGAAAATGCAACAAACAAACTTTGTTCAGCCCTAGTACGGATGTAAAAGCAATTCCATACTACATGATACAAGAATTATGCCGGATCCAAAAGGGAAGCAGAACTTATTACTGAACAGCATAGATTACAATGACGACAACAAAACAACACAGAACTCAGCAAAAACATTAATGCTCGACTAGGGCTGGATGAGACAGTCCGGCGACAGCGGTGATTGTGCATGAGGATTGGTGAGGGTGGCAGAGATGGGGAGTAGAAGGTAGAAGCTGTGGTGGTGGCTAGAGAGGGTAGAGAGAGGCAGGGGGAGGGAGGAGATGGGTTAGGGGGGAGCAATCCAGCGGATAGCTAGAAACNACAGCGGTGATTGTGCGTGAGGATTGGTGAGGGTGGCAGACTTGGGGAGTAGAAGGTGGAAGTTGCGGTGGTGGCTAGAAGGGGTGGAGAGAGGCAGGGGAGGGAGGAGATGGGTTAGGGATGAGCAGTCCGGCGGATAGCTAGAAAAGGGGAGGAAGGCAATAGGCTGGGACGCAAGGGAGATGGTTGCGAGACAGCAGGTGGAGTGGCAGTGCAGTTTGAGGCTGGAAGGGGTCAGGAAGGGAGCCGGCTGAAGGCGAATAAGTAGGGAAGGGGGATTACGGCGCGGGATTGAGGAGATAACCACCATCTTGGAGCGAGGGGGGGAGGGAGGGTGGGGCTGGACCAGCTCCCCACTGCTGAACTGATCGGTTCAGCCAATAAGCCCTGCATCACTACACTTGTGAGATGATGTGGTCTTCTAGAAGAATTTGATTTTTTTTACTGCGTAGTTTATTGTTTTATTCTTTATATTTTGCAGCTATCTACGTTGCTAGTAATCAAATATTTCATGAAATGACATAACACATTGAGGTTTACTTTTACTTCATATTCTTTATATTTTACAGCAATCTACGTTGCTAGTAATCAAATATTTCTTGAAATGACCTAACACATTGAGGTTGACTTTTACTTCATTCAGGACGTGGTACCATGAACGATGATGTTACTCATGTTTGTAACTTAAAATAGTATATATTCACCAAACATTTGGGGCATTTTCAACTTTAGAAAATGTGTAACAAGTTGAAGCTCACTAATATAAATGCTCTAACGTAAGATATAGTACTAGTCTTATATTCCAATATTAAGAAATATGAATTATTATAACTAGCACCCCTTATCGATTTGGCAGTCCTTAGGGAAATTGTATTCCTTTTCATATTATAAATAGAACCTCC
>JXCR01062711.1:0-18623 GCA_002079205.1 Phalaenopsis hybrid cultivar | reverse complement strand
ATATATATGTATGTATGTATGTATGTATGTATGTATGTATGTATGTATGTATGTATGTATATCCTTATTCTTATATGCATGTAAGTAATTATCCTTTTTAAATTATATTATTCTCTTCTTAACTTATATCACTCTAAAATTCTAAGTACTATTGCAAACATCATTACAATATCTTGATTGTTTAGTGTTTTTCTCTTGATCTAAGATGTTTTTGCTATAGCAAGCTCTGAAGATTTTGACAGTTGTTAGAAAGGTAAGAATTGATCAAATGAAATTTTAACGCATGCTTATCTTATGTTTTTTTTATGTTTAAATTTGTAGGGTATTTTTATAATGATTTCTACTAATTTTTGTGAAGGAAATATCTACAAAAATGAGTTATTGGTCTTATTTTGATAAAATCATGACCGTTGGACTAAATGGAGTGTTAGAAGATGTTCAAATGTGGTTCAAAAAAGATTCAATTTTTTCTTTTCAAGTAATGTTTGTACATTTTCTAATTTTGATGCCAATAAACTTGAATTTGATTTAAATAACTTTCAAACCTCTTTCAACCATTGTTAAATAAATAAATAAAAAAACTTTATCTAAATATATTTGAATTTAGGTAAAATATTATTTTAAACCTTGTTCCAACCTTTATAACAATTATTTGGCTTGATGCAAACCTTATTTTGAAGTATTTTAATATTATTTTGAATAAAGTTTTAAACAAGTTTGACCTTTATTTGAGCCTCACTTGAATTGTGTTAGAACTAATAGGTAAAGTTCTAATATTTACCTTTTGAACATTTTTCTTCTAAAGACTTACTGTAGATAAATATAAAGATGATGTATCATTGTGCTATGCCATAGCCAATTAGTTAGTTCTTCTAATGGAAATAGTTGCAAAATATGACCTTGTGTATTCCTTCAAATCATTCTATCATTTACATGTCAAATAGTAGGTAATAAACGAGTAGCAAATTGTTGCTAATTCCACTTGAATTCTCCTAATGAAAAAGATTAGATGCTAACAATGAAATACGGCTAGGTAGGCTGCATTGCCTAATGATATATCATAAATTGATTTGAAATTAGATGTTGGTGATTAGGGGTGTGAACGAGCTAAACACAAGCGAGCCCAGGTTAAGCTCATGTTCGCCTCGTTAAAAAATATCACTGCTTGTGTTCGGCTTGTTTATATTCCGAATGTAAAAATTGTGTTTGTATTTGACTCGTTTGTTTAGCGAGTTGAACACGAGCTGTTTGCGAATAAAGAGTCATTTTAACAACACTAATCACGGTTGGGGCAAGATTTAAATCTTATTGTTTATATTAGAACATCATTTAAAAATAATTTAATTTATTTTTATTCTATTTTTTTAATAATTTTAATTGATTATAAATATTTGGAGTCTTGTAGTCAATTAAGTTTTTTAAAATTGCTACTCATCAATATATATAATTGATGAAGAGTCTTTTGAGTCAAAATGAGTCGAACACGAACGAATAAATCTTTGTTCGTGTTCTGCTCATTTATATATCGAGCACAAAAATATTGTTCGTGTTCTGCTTATTTATATATCGAGCACAAAAATATTGTTAGTGCTCAGCTCGTTAACTTAACAAATAAATCGAATATGAGCTTTGTAACGAACCGAACACGGGGTGTTCACGAAGAGTGAGCCATTTTGACAACCCAATTGGTGATGATGAAGATGCATTTTAAAAAAATGTTCATGACATCAAAGAAATTTTGTCCCTCAAATTTCTGTTAAACATTACAAGCCCGCAAATGATACAAGTATAACTAATAAATGAGTGGTCTTTTTCATGTACCCTCAATAGACTTAGCGCGAGCTTTGAAACATATGACTTTCCCACACGAAATAACCTTCCTTTAATGATCTATTGCCCCAGGTTCATGATAATGTAAGTGAAACCCCTTTTATCGAGAGTATTCTTGGGTACTCTCCAAGATGTAATTAACTCAGTGTGATACGTCCCCTTGAAGTGCTCTTGACCCAGAACATGCACCTACATCTGAATCTCTGGTTATGGGTAGTCTATGTATGTATTCTTTCGCGGATATCAGTCCAAGGTGCCTCCGCCGATGTTGTTTGGGCGGACATGCTTGGTCTATCCTTGCAAGATTTACCGCACGTAGATTCTCCACCTTTTGCATTTTCTCTTATCTGTCGTCATTGTCGTATGTCCGTCTTTTCTGGTTCCTATCTTCTCCTGACCATTCATATGACTTGACAGAGAGACTTATTCTGGAAATGGAAGTATACGACGATCAACAAGCTACTACTCCAAAAATAAAAGAGAGAAAAATGAACAAAAATAATGATTGTATCTAAGTCTTTTTTTTTAAGAAGGATCAAGAGAACTAATTTTTTAATTAGGTTTATCCTCAAGCTTCTCATTACTTTTCATATCTTTTCTTTCTTTTAGGATCATTTTCAATTCTTACTATTTTAATCTGAAGATTACTATATCTAGATAGGCTTTCAATAGTTTTGAATTTCTCTGTCCTCTCCATATACTTGAAAACCTATCACTTTCCTTCACTTTTGAAATTATAAGTATTAGTTTGAAATTGGTTTCAATAGAGGCTAAATTCTTTTAAAAGTATAAATTTAAGAATCGTAGTTTTCTTCAAATACTTAACTCATTTCTACAATAAATACTAAAATCATATTCCTAATTGTTTCTTATAAAATACCTTAACTCTAGAACAGTCCTATTTACATTGAATCTCAATTATGCCTTCTAAATTATTTCTAAAATCAAAATTCTAGTAATCTAAAAACAACACCACATACCACAAATTATTTTAAAGTGATATCAATTGGAATTTAGGCTACTGATAGCAAATAAATTTAAGTTTTAAAAACTTTTTTCTCTCCCCCTAAACTTGATTTTTAACATGTATAGCATTCAGTATATAAATATAAGCAGGGAGGAATTCATGTTCATACTACTTACAGCTTGTGTATATTGCAGAAATAACAATTTATAATATATCATACAGGTAGGTAGTAACAAGTATGAATAAATAACATGGGTGGATAAAAAATATAGCAAAGAAAATTTAAATATCCAAGCAAGTAAAAATACACTCATAACAGCAAAATATTAATTGAAATAAAGAGTTCAACATGTAAGTAGCTAACAACCACAAATATCCATAACAACAAAATATATATAAGTCTAGTACATTCACCATCAGTACATAGGAATGACATCACATTCTTCACCCAATTATATGGACAATCGATTTACAAAGTTTATGATAGGTTCAAAGAACTGCTAAGAAACTGGTCACACTGAGCCTTACTTGATTGGTTGATTAAACAAATTTGTATAGTGGGTTGGTAAGAACCTAAAGGTCGATCATAGACACTAGAGCTAAGGGGCCTCTAATATAAAAACTCTTTGATGAAGCTTATGAATTGATAGATGAAATGACCACAAACAACTTCAAATGACCATTTGATATAATTACTTTGAAGAATGTAGTTAGTGTGTAAGAGACTGATGTTCTAAATATCTTACCCTTACAGGTTGTCAACATTTCTAAGAAGTTAGAGAGTTTTGAGATGAATTCTATGTGGGATCCCAACCAAGGAATGAAATGATTTATGGATGAGTAGGATACTTAAGCACTATTGCTTGAGAGATTGTGGATGTCATAGGAAGCTAGTTCAATAATCCTTATCCCAACACCCACAACTAAGGCTGAAAAAATCATCCAAATTTTTATTGGAGCAATAAAAATCCAGAGACATGAAATCAACAGTAAGGGAACACCCAAGCAAACTTTGTAAGAAATTGGACCTATCAAAACAGTAGTAACCCAAGACAGACCTACCTACTTATACTCACCTCTAACTCAATTCACACTTTAAGGAAAAGAAATCATCATTAGAGGAGTTAGTGTTATATATGGGAAACCAATTATAAAGCCAAGCTACTGTCATAAGGAATGTGGAGAATCAAATTGGATAGTTAGCTAATTTGTTGAGTAATATATCTTAAGATAACCTCTCCAATAACATGAAGTGCATCTAAGGGATTAGAATATGAAGCAGTGTAAAGATCGGAGTGAGGGTTTATATGGAGTGGGAAGATGTCTCTAAGAAGAATACTAAACTTATAAAGCCAAATCCCGAGCCTGTAACTTATTGAAAAACTGACACCAGACTTAACAAAACCTACCTCACCTTCTGGGATAATACAAGAGAGGCCACCATTACTTTTTTTCGAGATTCTCCTGAGATAAAAAAATAGACCAACAATCTGCTAAGTTGTTATAGGTTTTTCGAAAAAAATTTTCAATCAATATTCTATATACTAAATCTCTAGAGCAAATGTCTAGTTACATGAAGTTCATAATTGATATACTTGAGAAAAAGAGTAAACCAAAAAATTTTGAAACTGTGACCCAGACCAAGAAATGTTGTGTATTCTGTAAGCAAAAATTGCCACAAAAACTCCAGGACAAGAAAACTGTACTACTATGCGTGCCATTGAGGAAAAAAAATTAGAAAAGCCCCTTATGACTTATGAGGCAGTATCAATCTCTTGCACCTTTTTATTGTAGAAGACTGGGATTAGGAGAAGTCTAACCCACCAAATTAACCATGCAATTAGTGGATTGATCTTTGACCTAACATGGGGAAATGATAGAGGATGTTTTAATGTAGTTTGTCAAGATTATATTCATTGCTAATTTTGTAGTCTTAGGCATGAAGGAAGATAAGAATATTCTGATCATACTTGATAGACCTTTTTTGGCTACGGGAAGAGTAATAATTGATGTTTAGAAGAAAAAACTTACCATGAGAGTTAACGATCAGGAGGTGATTTTTAGTGTGTTGAAATTGGTGAAGTGCTCTCAAGGCTCTAGCAATTATTGACGCCATAGAGTAGATGTGGCGGAAAGGGTAATTCATAGCCAATTCTTCAAGTATTTGGAATTAGACCCCTTGTAGCAAATTATGGTGGATGATTATTTTTTGTAAAAACACCAAGGAATAATCTTCTCTACTTTTTGGGGTGAACATTAACATGATTAATGATAGCATTTAACTTGTGGACACCACGAACCATATCAACCTGTAAAATCGTCCATAGAAGGAGGTTCAAATTAAGGATTGATGAGTCCCCTTAAGCATCTTGAGTATGACTCTTTAGACAAATGCGTCAATTTGTCATTAATGATTTCTATTGACTCTAGTGAATTACAAGCAGGAATGCTACAAAAAGTCTTTCAAAAGGTGTTTTTAAAATTTATTATTTGATTTGACCCATGACCTATCATTGTAGGCATGAGATTGAGAGATTATAGAAAATTTTGATCAAGGGTGTGGGGAGGAACATATGTATTCCAAAAGATCTGAGGTTAGGACTGAGAATTGATAACTTGGGCAATTCTACTGGACAACTAAATTTTGGAAAGATTGATAAAAATTATTGAAAATGTAATTTAATCATGAGAAGATAGTTTAGGTTTGACTTGACTGCAGGTCTGTATGGGGATGTTAAACCAAGTACTACTTGGAAGCAACCCAAGCATTATCTTGTGAGTTGATTGGTGATAGATTGTGTTTCACTCATGTTTTTTTTTCTGTAAATTTACTTTAAATTTACATTTGTGTGTTTTAGAATAGATGTTTTGGTGCTTACATGTGGTTAGCACTTCATGAGGGTTAGGAGGATGACTGTGAAGTGGAGGCTTATGCTACTAGAGCCTTATGTGATCTCTTTCTTTTTGCTTTGTCATGTATACTATGGATGTGTTGATGATGTGATATGGTTTTTAGTATTGGTCATTTATGTGGTGAGTTGTATATTTCATGTTATGATATTTTGGACGCATGCCATGTCTCATGAAAATTTACTTTGCATTCCATTTATCATTTTATGATGTGTTTTGTTATGATATGCTTCAGGTGTGACATTTTATTAATATTGTTGATGTTATATTTTATATGATATTAGACCATTAAATGTATGATATATTTCTCTTCTTGCACTCTTTCACTTGCCATGCATAAGATAAAAATTAAGTTTTGAATTGGAGTTATGTCTATACACTTATCCAAGAGTGATACACATAACTAATCTATAAGCTCTATTATTTAAGAGTAGCTCATAAAGGAAAGTTTTGTAATTGAAAGTGGTCTAATAGCTTTAAAAGTGGGTTGAATATTTATCAAAGGGTGGGCTAAAGTTAGTTTTGTAATAATTTCACTCTTTACTTTGATTATTCTGGCCTGTAGCATAAAATTTCTAAAATAATTGAAGTAGGATGACTATAAATAGCATTGATTAAGTAGAGGCCTTTTATTCCCTTTAATTGTCATCTCAAATAAACTAATTGAACTTATTTTAAAAAAAAAGTTATAATACTTCTGAATTTATATTAAGAAGTGATTAAGGATTATAAATTACGAGAGTTTAGTCAGCCAAAATCATGAAAAATATGCTTAACCAAATATTTTATTTCTTAGTGGAAAAGCAAAGAGAAAGAAAAATCAAAAGGAAAAAAATAAAAAAAAGAAAAAAAATGGTTAAAAGGCTTTGAACAAAAAGAAAATTTATTGAGTCTTGATGAGAAGAAGCTTGAGGTTAAGTATGCAAATGAAAAATTAAAATGTGTTTAATTCTTCTCTTACTTTATGACTTAAAAGCCTTCTTTTAGGAACTTTTAGATATTATATCCAAGAAGTGAAAAAAGAGTATTTTTAGTTATTTGAGTGATAGTTAATTGACTAGTCCATGAAACTATTTCAGGCAAACCAAATCAAGTGTTTTGATGGTTGTTATGCTAAAAGAAGAGTAAATTAAAAGAAAGTTTGGTTATTTAAAATTAATTGAAACTCAACCCTAAAATGTTATGTACCTGTTTTTATAGAAAGTTATAAGACTTAGCAAAGGAATATGAGATTTCACATAAAAGAACTATGAAATCAATTTCATGAGTGTATGTTTAGAAATGAGATTACCAAGTAATAAACAAATTTGGAGGAATTGATTTGAATCAATTTTATAATATTTTTTCATACTAATATTCATGCTTTCTTTAATTGTTATGATGATTTTGTGCATGTGAAATATATTGTGATTATATTTTGTTGGTTATAGGTGTTGAGCGTGCTGCGAGAAGCTAAAATATGAAGTTGGACAAAATTAGGGACTTGCGTTGCTATATTGCGCATTAACATACCTACTCTAGGTCCTAGTGAATAAACCACTCAAGAGATTTAGAGGGAAAAATAATTACATCAGTTTTGTCATAGCAACACTACCCTTAGGTGTACCCACATCGGAATCGGGTGTACCTATGTTGGGGCTTCGCAAAATACCATTTCAACAATAATTTTGTGGGCGATTTTGAGGTATATTATTTAAGAAAATATTTAGGAGTATTAGAGTTATTCTTGGACTATTTGAAGGCTATTCTTCTTAAATTTTCAAAGGAGTCTTGCAACCATAAGCTCTTCTCCTTTATTTTTTCCTTAGAGAAGAGTTCTTGGGTGTTTTTTCTCGAAGAGTTTTAAGAGGATTGTGAAGGAGAGATCGTGCTCTACTTCAGCTTGTTCTCACATCATGCAACATAGCTAGATTTTCTTTCATGCTTCTGCGATGTAAGGAACATGATTTTTTTGCTATTGTTTCCTTGAGTTTTTCCCAAAATATATTTTTTTGCTTTGAATTTTACATGTTGATGTGTTAACCTTTTGGTCGTTATTTACTTCTGATTTCACCAATTAAAATGTTAAAACCTCTTATGATGTAGGACAACTAATCGTTGAATAGAAGAATTAGAAGGTCAACACATAATAGTTTAAATGGAATAGAATAATGTTGATAGGAAAGTGCAAGTTAAATAGTAGACTAAGAGGATTCTTACGAAATGGTGCATGGTTAAGTATCATTAACTACAATAAGGTTTCTAATACTTTGTATGATCTATACATAGGTTAAGAAAGACTTTTTCCTGATTGTCAACTATCACATGGGAAACTCAAAGAAAAATCATCGAGGAATCACTAGGTCGGTGTCACTGGAGCATAAGCCTTATCTCTAAAAAACTTTAAGGATATTAGTGTATTTTGTAATTTCTATATTTTGACTATAGAAACTTTTATTTTATTTTAATCTGAACATTCAAACTAAAATAAGTGGTGTAGTAAACTTGAACATAGCTTATTAGAAAAGTTGACAATATTTCTTGTATGATCAATACACAGACTTATTTCGTACCATATTTGATCGCCTTGCATATTTGTGTGGTTGACTGATAGTTTTGTAGCAATTTTGGGCATCACTCCTATATAAATTAATTATAAGTTCTATTGTAATTCATCCAAAAAGCTCTGCATCATTAAATTGTTCCAAACTGTTGTGAATCAGTGTCACTTAGAAAAAATCTATCGATTCTTTCGATTTTTATAAAATTATTTTGTTCAAAATTTGAGCTTTTAATTAACATTAATCAATCATTGAATCATTGTAAAAAATTTTATTAAGTTTAAAATATAGTATTTAACTTTAAATTTTATTTAAATTCTTATAAATGATATAAAAATCAAATCAACATGTAAATTAAGACCAATATGTCCATCAATTAAGTGAGCTTCAAGCTCCTCTTTCTTTTTTATATTAAAATATATAAAATTAACTCTCACTATGAAATTAGAGTAAAAGAGATATGTGAATGACCATAAGACTGAAGAATTGGGCTGTGAGATTTGGGATAGGCTAAGAAAATTGGACTAAGTGTAGCTAAAAAAATAGGATTGGTTATAGGAATTGGGTTGTAATAATTAATAAAATCTATTATATACTAATCTATATCTACATATTATGTTATGATTTTTAAAAAAATTAAATAAAATTTAAATAATTATTATACTATGTTACGTCATATTTACATAATTTAAATATTTATTGTATTAATTAGTTTAACCTCTGAACCTTAAACATTTTTTTACTTTTATTTTGATATATAGTCTATTTTCCAAAAAAATGGTAAATACCTCAAAAGTTATCTCCAATGTTTTGAGCTCAATTCTCCCTTACACACTACCAAACTCCTATTTTGATGACTTTTAGGTGAGCAAAAAAATCAATATAATAGCATTGCAAGCTCTTCATTTGTAGTATCTTTAAAGACAAACCATGATGCTTATACTCATCAAATTTTGATGAATACACTACAAAGTTCAAAACTATCCACGGTCATAAAGAACAAAGAACAACCCTTAGCAGCCAAACTTTTAAGATGGCATAGTTTGATAAATTCAAGAGGATGATCATAGCCATTATTGGCTATATAGAGAATGAAGTCTTTTATTTAAAGGCGAGCTTATGCTTTCTTGACCTTATTCTTTCTCTTATACGAATCAATATAATTAATGAAAATCAATATTTTTATAGATCTTTGATATTATTATCAAAAGTGTGCGTTCATATCTAGTACATATTTTGATAGAGTTTTGACATATACAAAAAAATGATTATTAAAGATGTATTGTCATAAAAATATAAAATCAACTTTATCTAAAGAGGTCAAAGAAATAATTAATAAGCTCTAAATGAAGGCTCAAATGTTAATTATTTATCTCATTAGATTATTTACATTGTATTTGATGGTCATCTTTATGGTAAAATTAATGGGAATAGTCGAGCTTGTACTTGGGTCTAACATTTGAAATTGGTTGGAGCTTGAAATTGAGATTAGTGGAGTCAAATCAGATCAGTATTACGAGAGATTGGGTCGAGCTAAAACTGCCTAACCCAAAATTGACTCGAATATTAAACGGGTTATAAAATTTAACTTTAACTTGACTCGGCTTAAAACCAATTTACCTACATTTGACCTGCACAACTTGTTTAATAGATGCATAACAGTTATTCGGGAGAATTTCAAATTGCGTGTCAAATGTAATTCAATTTGGAATTAGCAAGTCAACCCAAACTTGACTTAAAAAATTAAATATCTTTAAATTCTTTATCTTAATCCAACCTAAAAGTTAATCAGTTCAACCTAAACATAATTTTTTTAAGTAAGGTTTGAGTTGGTTGACATGTTGGGTCAATGTTTAATGCCCCTAAGTGGGGCAAAAGAAATTATAACTTGAAAATTCTTATTGGAAATTAAATGCATTATGTGTTGGATTGCATACACTTTATAGTCGTTATTATAAACAAAGTGGTGAACGCTCATTAAAATTTCATATTTGCAATATCATAATATATTTGAAGATTATATGCTATATATTTTATAGATTTTGGCACAAAAATTGTATTAGCTATATTTTGTTTGTAGAGAGAATTTTTTGTATTTGTAAAGAGCCCTAACTCTCTTAATAATGCTAATTTTTTTTTTGCACAAATAAGTTCATTATCTTCTCTGATGTTTAAAATGAAATTATAAAATGATTAGGGTCATACAATGCCTTTATTTTCTTTGATATTGTAATCTCATATATTATCCAATGAACCTTATTCTATTTCATTAGATGTTATATGAAATATGCATATGTTTTCATTACCAATTATATACCCAAACAAAAAAGCATGGCTATTGCAGGGGCCCTTAGACCTTTTATTGTTCATAAGCTTGATAAAAATTACGAGATAATATTGATCAAATATTTCATCTAATAAAATAATATCAAGCTCATATTTCTTTGAAATGTCTATATTTTTTTCATTATTTAAAAAGTATATTATATTTGTGCTATAAAAAAATTATCTATATTAAATAATTGTGCATTACTATAATCATGTCATATTAGCATCTAAACATAATGCATTAGAATGGATACCTTAATTTCCAGCTATATAGTAGGTATAATTAATTGTTGAAATCGGTACTCACCTTCAGTGTTAAGTCTATTCTCTTTTTCATTGAAGTTATCTATTATCCCTATCATCCAAGATTTTTAAAGCAAAACAACTACTTTTTTATTGGATGATCAAAGACATGGATTCATTTGCTTATACATTGTATTCTAAATGAATCAATGACAATTGACAAAGAAATGACAAAAGAAAATTCTAGAGAAAGCATCTAAATTGTTGGAAAGCCCTTTTTAATTGTTATTTAAATTAATTATCAATAGGCAAGTGTGCAATCCATGGATTTTTCATCATGAACATCATGGGACAATTTATTTTTCTTTTTTTTTTTGCATAAATTCAAAAGAAAAATTGCTAATATTTTGAAAATTATAATAAGTTCATGAAATCATATATAAATAGTTCAATGAATTCAAGGGAATAAGAATTAAACCCAAATTCATTAAATATAACACAATTAATATATATTTTGCATGACTTTAAATTATATCAAATAAGCTTCAATTTTTTTTATTTTCACCTTTTTTAATAGAAGCTTAGATATGTTAATAAGCTACCATAAAAAAAATAAAATAAAAAAAAGTGAAAAGTCTAAACCTATAATAATTTATAAAGCATTAAATAGTTATCACATATCAAATATAATTAGCCATGTGAACATATAAATAAGAAATTTAATTTCAAGATATTAAAATTTTAACACATAAATACTAATAATCTAATATTATAAAGTAATTTCTTATTATGGAATAAATCAAATAATTATAAATTCAAGACAAATAAATTTTCAAAAAGAATGGAAGATTTTTTAAAATATCTAAAGTATAATTTAAATAGTTTTTCCTAAAAATTAAATTAACCTCACTTTTTTACAATTGGGTAAGGTCTTATTTAATCAATTTACAATGAATAACATCCTGAAGCCGATCCATTGGCTAATTTTAAGGTAATATTAGACATATTTGCACTTAACTTCATCACTTAAAGCTATCCTCCAAGTAGCAAATCATTCAAGTCAGACTAGTGAATATAATAAAGTGTTGAAATCTATTCATATAAGAACACCATGGTGCCTTAAAAGTGATTTATATCATTTTGAATTAAGTACAAAAACATTACTAAATCATTTTTAAGTGGTTTTAAAATGATGCAAAATACTCTAGTCATAAACGATTAGTCATACATTCATGATAGCTTAAATGCGAATCAATTTTTAGCTATAAAACTACATATAAAATACTAAAATATTTTTACTCAAAACAATTAGAAATTGACTATATTACCCACTTGACCATTGAAGACAATATACATCTCCTAATTATGGTCATTTTTGAAACAAAAGTTTTTTTACAACCTCTTAATTATAAATTTCTCAATTTCTAAAATTTCATAACATAGAAATTAATTCTAAAGAGAATATCCTCAAAAATACTTCTTACGTTACCATCAATAGCCCCCAATAACCTCCGCAGTTACACTGCAATAACCCCCAAATAACATCCAATCTTCCACTCCAATAACCCCCTGCATTAACCCCCAAAATAACCTTGTAATAACTTTCGCAGTTTCACTTTAATAACCCCCAAATAACTTCGGTGATGTAACACACGTGGCGACATATAGGGGTGTAAACGAGTCAACTCGTGTTCGGCTCGTTTATATTTTGAGCTCAAAAAGTGTGTTCGTGTTCGGCTCATTTGCTTAATGAGCTGAGCCGAACAAGAGTTGTTCACGAACAAAGAACCCTTTTAACAACCCTAATCATGTAGACACTAATGAGCCGAACACGAGCTGTTCACGAACAAAGAGTCCTTTTAACAGCTCTAATCACGTAGTCATAAGACGACTGTTCACGAACAAAGAGTCCTTTAACAACCCTAATCATGTAGCCATAAGACATAAGACAATAGCGAACACGAGCTGTTCACGAACAAAGAGTCCTTTGAACAACCCTAATCATGTCGCCATAAAATAATAAGGGTTTGAGCGAGCTGTTCACGAACAAAGAGTCCTTTTAACAACCCTAATCATGTAACCATAAGACAATAAGGGTTTGGGCAAGATAAACATATTATTATTTATATTAAAACATCATTTGAATCTAATTTAATAATTTTTATTCTATTTTCTTAATAAATATTTAAATTGATTATAAATCTTTGTAGCCTTGTAGTCAATTAGAGTTTTTTAAAATGTTAATTAATATATATATAAACTTGATGAGTAATATTTCGAGCCAAAACGAGTCAAACACAAACGAACACATTTTAGTTCGTGTTCGGCTCGTTAACTTATCAAACGAAATTAACGAGCCGAACAAGAGTTTCTTAACGAGCCGAACACGAGCTGTTCGCGAACAACAAGCCGTTTTGACAGCCCTAGCGACATTACTGGTGTCTGCACGCAGAGCTACATCCGGAGTCCGGACAAAAAATATTTCCATGCTCGCGTGCCTTCAAGGTAAATCACAACCTTAGCTGACAGTACTATTTGATACAGCACAATAATAGAATAAGCATTAAATTTAGGAGGCTTCACATACAAACCATTCAATTTCTAAATAATTATATATCTAACACCTAAACTTCAACTTACCTATGCATGAAAATCTGTATTTTACATTTTAAAAGTTAAAATGGTGATAATTTTAACATGAAATGAAATATTTTAAAGGTATAACAGTAAATGCTCCCTAAATTTATTATGCATACCACTAAATTCCTACACTTAACATCTTATGTATTTACATATCTAACACCTACATTTTCATATTTAAAAGCATAGCACTCAAATGTCTCAATTGTTCAATACCGTATCAAAAACATCACTATTACTAACTTCTTCAAAATGAACGATACTGTTTTATGCATAAATTTATGAAATCAAAACATTATAGATGTAAATATCAAACTTTTGGATGCTACAGATGTAAAAACATAAGAATCATATGGTTAAGATGTGAATCCCCCAAAAACCACAAAACAATATCGAAGGAAAATTTACAATTGGCTCTAGTCCTGCATGAAAACAAGATCCAACTGAGAATAATTCTCTTATTAATGATTCATAAATACGCCGAACATACTAAAATTTAGATTAACAAGACCCGTGCGGCTTTGGCAAGCAACCAATCACCTCAAACGACGACGACGACAACAACAACAACAACAAAAATTGCTTGATATGCATAAATCCATCCATAAATAGACATTGCTACCACATGGAGATAATTTGGAAGGGGAGATATCACCTTTATGCTATATTTCTCGCTCTCATCAATGCTTCTATCTTGTCAACATCTTCAGGTGTGTCTACTCCATGAGCTTCATGGTCAACCTTGATAACCTGCACCATATAACACCATGTACTTGTTAAAGCCCATCCTATAAATAAAAAATTAAATAAGAAAAAGATCTGAAAACATCTTCTGGTGCATGATTGCAGTGAAGATTAACATGAAGAACGCATGGATTTCTACATGCCCAACTGTATGTAAGGTAGTAAAGAAAAAGAGAAATTTACATATCTCACACCTAAAGTTCCATATTTACATACATAGCACTTCGGTGCTTTAAACCTATCCATGAAAAGGTGTATTACAGATTTGAGTGCTATGTGTGTAAATATGAAAGTTTAGGTGCGAGATATGTAAATACATGAGAATTGAGTGCTATGTATGTAAATGCCCCTAAAATATATTAGATTGCAAGTAAATTTACATGGCGCAAACATGGAGGTAACTGAAAGCTCAAGATCTCTGTTATGGATGCATGAATGCAAGTTAGGATCCAAGGTTTAGATTGAGCACTCAATCCACTCAATGTTCTCAAAGTAAAAAAACGAAAGAAAAAAAAAATCAAAAGAAGATGATGAAACTTGATTTGCATTTCATATACCGCCTTTTCCACTGTAAAAATAAGGACTTTATAGAATATAAAACTAACCATCTTTATTAGCACTAATTAAAATAATGGTTTACATGCTAAT
The DNA here is from genome assembly GCA_002079205.1 of Phalaenopsis hybrid cultivar. NCBI lineage: Eukaryota > Viridiplantae > Streptophyta > Magnoliopsida > Asparagales > Orchidaceae > Phalaenopsis > Phalaenopsis hybrid cultivar. The sequence goes on along the minus strand of JXCR01062711.1, from coordinate 3,773 downwards.
CACAACATTAATGGCCAATCTTTTGATTGACAAACTGATTACAAACTTATGATGTAGGTTCACAACAATGATGTGGGTCTTCGAACATCACCTCTATCCCAACCCTTCCACCTTCCAGTAGAAGGGCATGTATGTAGAGTATGCAATCATTCATGTATGTGCATTTTTATAAAAGGTTTTAGTGGTAGCATTACCCTGGTAATTTCAGACTAAAATGAATTGTTGTCTATAATATATGACTTGCGGAAATGACATTTGGGGCATCCAATAACCATGAGATGATGATTTTGAATTTGAATTTAAATAGGTTTATTAACTATTAGATAATACATGAGATAATTTCGACATTGGAAGTAACAAATTTTTTTTTACTTAGTATGTAAATATCAAATACATCAAAAGTTAAATTCATTTATAAATATTATATTTTTAATTTTTATATAATAGCTAACTACACATATCAGAACATTAACTTTGAAATTAAATTTAAATTTCTTTGTTCAAATTTCAACTATTTGAACTGATATCATGTGATTTAAAGAACGTATGCCTCGTCTTGGATTTTGATGAAATTGATTAGTAGAATATTAGGCCGTATTTCGATATTTAAGTTTTAATTGAGATTTGTTTAGATCATGACAAACTAATGAAATCAATTGGGAAAGAAGAAAGTGACATGATATATTTAATTATTAGAGTATTCAGGGGACCAATTCCAAGAGGAACACCCACGCTCCCGTTTGCAACTTAAAATAAGTATGACTTATTCTATTTAACTTAAATTTTAAGCCTAGCATACATCTTAACAAATTTGTTTGTTTACTATCCATATGCTTTTCAAGTTGGGTTAGCAAAACAATCAACCTAGATGTGTAATACTCCCAAACCACGTATTCCAGATATTTTCCTCCACCACTGCACTACTCGGTGCGTATATAACCCTCTTCGTTGCCGAGATGGCAGGAGAGAGCAAGCATAGGCAACAAAGGTGGTGAGGTTCAGAGCGAGTGAGGTCAACAACAAGGCTTGAAGAGGGTATGAATAGTTTATGTGATGTGTTGTTGGAGGATATGTCCTTTACGTGATGTGTTGGTGGGAAAGATAATGACGGAAGAAGGCACTCTAATCTTATTCGAAGATATGATGAGCCCTTTGGTGTTGTTGGGTGTGGTAACTATGATTAGGTTGTATGGAGGATTGAAGGGCAGTCAAGCGCCCAATGTATGGAGAGATTACGTTGGCAGAGTTACGAAGGGAAGATATGGATGGTTTTGATGACCAGGCAACAGGCAAAATTGGGTTTTATGTAAGTTGGAGCAATTATAAGAAATAATTATAAGAAAATGTAAAAATAAAAAATACAATAAAAAATAACATAATAACATGAGATACAGTATCCATCTCATAAGTGAGGAGATCCTCTAAAAAATCTTTATCCCTAATGCTTTGCTTGTAGACAGTATCCATATCATGGCAAATGTTGATATTTTTTTTCCTACTTTGTCCCCTTATAATAATTAGGATTTGAAATCCCATATCCAGCTCAGCTTCTACAATTAAAATGCTGACATCCAAATCATCGTCATCCTCAATAATAGGACGATGATGGGGAACTAACACATTGGGTGGAAATGTCTCCATATTTTGAATGAATACATATTTGTCAATGGCAATGGCACGTGATAACATTAAATGTCGCCATAGAGTTGTAGTGCATAACATATGGTGTGACGTTCTTTATTTTGAATGTCCCTAAATGTTAAAAGCTTACTATGAAAAACTTAAAAAAATAAAAATTATGAAATTAAAAAATAAAAAAACATGATATTAAAAATAACATAAATAATACTTAAATTCAAGTGATCGATACCGGACCCAAAATTCAGATGAATATGATTTTCTTTATAAGTCTAATATATTCATAAACAATTGAACAGGTGCTATACAAAGAATTATCATCATCATCAATCACACAAACCTTATTTCTTTCATAAACATCATTATAATCCAACAAAACATAATCTTCATCATCCCCATCAAACAAATGACACTCACAATAATATGAACCACACACAATGTGGGTATATTTTATCCTATATATGTACAAATGGATGGGTGGATGCGTGTAGATAATTATAATATTTTGTATAATAGTCACATTACAACATATTCATAAAAAAGATGTATTTCACTTTTAAAAAGGGTAGCATTAGTATTTTTCATGTGATAAATTAAAAAATATTAAAATTTAGATGATAGATATGCAAATATATAAGAATTTAATTGGATTTATGTAAATTCTTCTTTATTTTTTCCTAATAAACCTAAAAAATAAATTAACACGTGCCTGTATGACGCAAATATAACGCGCCATTTTAATGTGTCACGTAGCGCTGCTCTATATAAATGGCGCCAAGGGTGCATCGTGCCGCACACAATTTGTTATATTGACAAGCTTTAATATAGATGAGATGATAACATGGTGCTTGGAGCAAGTAATGAAAGTTTAAAAAAACTTTGATTCCATAATAAATCTTAGCTTTTGTTCCAAACTATGTATGCAAACCTGAAAAATAGTGGGTGAAGCTACCTCCATTACATGTCAACATAAATTTTGATCATTTGTGGATTCTATCTCTACTATTATCATGTTAGCTTTAATTGTAATTTTATTTTAACATTTTCATCCAACAATCTCTAATAATTGTTTTATTCTACATTCATTTTATTAGCTACTTATTAAACTTTGATCTAAGAAAATAAAAGACTCCATCCCTTTTAATTTTTGAAGCCTACTTCAAATCTTTCAAGGTTCATTTTCTTTACAAGTCTAATATTTTCATAAACAATTAAATAGGTCATCCAAAGAATTATCATCATCATCATTAGTCACATAGACCTTTTTCTTTTATCGAAGTCATTATGATCCAATAAAACATAACTTCATCATCCTCATCAAACAAATGGCGCTCACAATAGAATGAACCACACAATATGGGCAGATTTTATCCTATATCAGTACATATGTATGGGTGGGTGGGTGTATGTAGACAGATGGCTATAATATTTTGTATACTAGTCATATTACGACATATTAATAAAAAAAATGTATTTCACTTTAAAAAGGATAATATTAGTATTTTTTATGTGATATATTAATAAATATTAAATTTTAGATGTTAGATATGTAAATGTATAAGAGTTGAACTGCATGAATGAATATTCTTCTTTAATTATGCATAACAAACCTAACAAATCAACTTAACACTCGCATGCATGATGAAGATAGCACGCGCCACCATTTTGCTGTATTTACAAGTGTCGGCCGTTTTTTTATTCTTAATTCTAAAACTTCGGGATTTGAAAAAGTGAATGATTTTGTGATTTTGAAAATAATTTAAATATAAATATAACCTTTTTGATTTTTTAAATGTAACATTTTAATTTTAAAAATAGATGAGACCAAACGAGTCTCACATTTTAAATAGTTTAGATGATTAAATATAATACTACAAGTAATACACTTATCCCGAATAATAAATATATCACTTGCAATGGAGATTCAATCACCTAGACAAAAGAATTTGTGACATCCGTATTGGTCTGCGAAATATTTTATAAAAAGAACAATAAGTTCCCCTACCTAACATAAAAAAAATTAGATAGGGTTTATTTTATCTGGGTTCCAGGTTCCCTATAGAGGCAAGCCCTTATAGTTAATTACATCTTAAATGATCGAAATCACTTAAAAAAACTCTCGATTAAGATCAGGT
>JXCR01062704.1:15015-26616 GCA_002079205.1 Phalaenopsis hybrid cultivar | reverse complement strand
TATATATATATATATTTATTTATTTATTTATTTATTTATTTATTTTTCTAAATATTTTTTCATTAATTTAATAACCGTTGGGCTCTAATTTTTTAAAAATTTCAGTAAGCAAATTCCTCCTAAAAATAGAAAAAAGGAAATGAAAAACTAAAACTAAAAAAGCCTAATGATCCCAACCGTCTTAAGGTTTTATGCTTCACTTTTGATCTCTATGATATAAAAAAACTAATTAAGTTTTTTTTTTTTTAATTTTCTTATATTTTATTTTTGTAAAGAAGGTACTTATATATTCAAACACATTAAAAATACACATTGTTAGATATAAAATGTTATTAGGATAGAAAGAATGTTAAGAAAGAAGAGGAACACAACTTGAAAGAGNTATTGGATTACATCAGGGATCTTCTTTAAGCCCATATCTTTTTGCTTTAGTTATGGATGGTCTTACTGGACACGTACAGGAGGATGTACCTTGGTGTATGCTTTTTGTTGATGATAACCGAGAGAAAAAGTCCAGGAAAAACTTGAATTATGGAGGTGTACATGGGAGTCTAAAGGCCTTCATTTGAGTAGAACTAAAATTGAATATATGAAATGTAATTTTAGTAGTAGTTGCTCTAGTGACATAAGTGTAAATTTGAGTGATCAAATTATTAAAAGGAGTGAACGATTTAGATATCTCGGGTTTGTTGTTGAAAGTGTTGGTGATATAGATGGGAATGTTAATAGTAGAAGTCTNGTAATTTTAGTAGTAGTTGCTCTAGTGACATAAGTGTAAATTTGAGTGATCAAATTATTAAAAGGAGTGAACAATTTAGATATCTCGGGTTTGTTGTTCAAAGTGTTGGTGATATAGATGAGAATGTTAATAGTAGAAGTCTAGTTGGTTGGTTGAAGTGGAGGAATGCTTCGGGCCTTTTGTGTGATAGAAAAGTACCGCTTAGACTGAAAGAAAAATTTTATAAGACGGTGTTGAGACCTGCAATGCTCTATGGCGCTGAATATTGGCCTTTTAAAGAGAAGCATAATACTAAGTTAAGTGTTGCTAAGATGAGAATTATTAGGTGGATGAGAGGCTTTACACAATGCGAAATGCATATATCCGTGATAGGGTTGGTGTAGCTCCTTTGACAGACAAAATTAGAGAAAATCGTCTTAGATGGTTTGGTCACATTAAGCGCCGACCATCTAGTGATCCGATTATGAGAGTAGATGTTTTAGATTCGACTTATGTTAAGAAAGGAGAGTTACACCTTGGAAGACTTGGGCTTATTGTACAAAAAAATGATCTTAATTTATTAGAACTAAATGAAAATATGACACTAAATAGGACGCAATGGAAAAAAAAGGATTCGTGTAGCCGACCCCATGTAGTGGGATTAAGGCTTTGTTATTGTTGTTGATCGCAGTACAAAATTCACACTTCGGTTGATATGATTCTCACATTAATAAGACACAAATTCTCAGGCCTTGGCATGATTCATATGATCTACCACATGATCTGAGGTGACACTGGTCCACATTGACCTTCATTCTATGGCTCTTTTTGAATCACATTATGTTATCAAATATTCTAATTTTTTTTTATGTCTTTTAGAAGGATGCAAAACAATTAAAAAGTGCCTTCATCATCGTATTAACAATAGGATCATGTTAAGCAATAGTATCATGTGCCTAAAAACTCATCTTCTTGGAGTTCATGCGCTAGATATCATCAACATTTATATTCACATAAGACTCGTTTATCATTCTTATGACATGGATAATTAATTAATATACCAAACTATTAGTTGGACTCCCTTTTTGCCAATATTGAACATTATTATGATTAACTTAAAGCATTTTCAACACTTTTGTCAACAACTTGTGCAAGAATTGGTAGATGCCTAATGTCAATTTTCGAATGCATGGCACACCACAAGCAATGCTCAATTATGTAAGATTCTAATATAAAAATTTACATAGGCCATGGATGATGAAGATCATAAGGATCAAATTAAAATTGATCCTGTGACTAAAACCATAACTAGAGTCTAAACCTGAATCTTATACAATGATTGATAATGTGGTTTTGCCTATGAAGTTTGTTGTCTGTTTTGAATTTCTTTAGTTGTCAACAAAGGATGATCCATCATTGACAGCAATATCTGAAACATCAATCTTTGATATTGAGTTTGTGTTTTCGCATCTATCACAGGAGATTTCTGTGCATATATCAACTTGAGTTGGTTTTACCACTTTTATCATTTACTATGAGTTGATTGCTTTCACTGTTAAATGGTGCTATCATGGCCACCACAAAAACCTCCATGATCATTAGATTTATTTCCATTATAGTTTAGATAGATATGCCTGTCTTTAATTGTGTTAATTGTGTTTCGATGTGCAGTAATTATGCTAAATATTTTTCATGTATTCGTTAAGTAGTTTAGGCAAATTTTATGAACCTTGAACCAATATATAAGGGTTTCTAATTTTTTAATATTTTATTGGAGAGAATGATCTTGGATTATTTTTTTTCAAGTCATGCACACCCATATGTCCCTAGTTTTTGAACTCTAGACCTTGTGGGCAAAAAACCCAATAACCAGTTCAAGTATGCTGCACAAAATTTTGAACGTTGAATTGAATATTGAATTCCTTTTCTCTTTCTGTTCTTTCTACCTGTCTGTTATCTTCTTCCAGCTTCTTTCTTGTCCTCTAACTTGCTCATCTTTCCCTTTTGCCTCTTTATTCATTTTTGCTATTTACAACAGAAATTCAGGGGTTTTCTGCTATAATTTAATTATTCATCTTCCCGTTTACTCCAGAAACTCTGGGGTTTTGCGCTAATTTTACTGTTCTGCCTCCGTTTTGCCTGCCCAGAAGCGTTCCCCTCCTTATTTGCATGTTTGTTCATTTCAGGAAAGCATACTTCGGTACCCTTTTTTTTTCTTGCTAACTCGTCCTCTTGTTTAATGTTAAAACCAAGGTAGCAGTATTTTCTGTCATCTTCCTTCTTCCTTTTCGTATTGGAGCTGCAAACCCTCAAAAGTGACAGTTGCTGTTACACGTTATTTGTTATTTGGGCCATTTACAGTCAAACAAACACCCAATTCTTATATATTTACATATCTAACACAAGCTTCATTTTTTACAATTTTACCACCCAAATCATTCATATCACATCGAAAGTATCACTATTTGAACTTTTAAAAAGGGAAGTACGCCTTTTCATTTATAAGCAGGGTGACATGTCTGTAAAGATTGAAGTGTGTCAGATATGTAAGTACATAAGAATTGGGTGGCATGTATGTAAATCTTCCTTGTTAATAACGTTGTCCAAGTAAAGCTCGTGGCGTTAACTAAAGTTGGAAGTTTCTGTAAACATAATAATATGCTTTTGCAGGTGCTTTGTGCTTCAAATCAGGAAAATTCAGCAGTGGAGCCCATAATTCCCCCAGAAGGTGCCAAAATTGGGGAACGTGTTTCATTTCCAGGGTAAATACATGATTTAACCATTTAGCATTGCTTTCCAGCACAATGTACAGCCTTAATATTTCTTTCTCTGCTGTAAATGTACCTATACTTTCTCTTTTCACCATTATCCGCTATCATGTGCGTCAAAGGAGCCCTGTCTGCCTTAGAGAGAGCCGTGCTTCAGCTTTGTTTTTTTGAATTTGACCATTTTGAAGATGGCTAAATTTTTAATCGTATTAAAGGTTCTTTCTTTGATATAATTTGGATTTTTTTTTTGTGGAATTCTGAGTTTCCTATTTTAGTGTTATTCTCTTTTTGTTATTCTTTCATTTTTGAGTTAGTTTATATTTGGTAAGTTGCTATGGTTCTAATTAAGTTATTCCTAGTCGTTCCTTATTATATAAGGAAAATAGTTGTAATTTGATAATTGAGAACTCAGAGAATACGATTTCCTCCACCTTTCTTCGTATTCCATTACTTCTCTCGCTTTATTTGATATAAATGGTAGTCTACCAATTTTTTTCTTCAGAACTTGGCCTTCTTCTCCCACGCTAAGGTATTATGTTTACTTGATATTATGCTGCAGTTTGGAAGTGGGATTCTTCTACGAACTTCACTGCCAATGATAGTATTGTAGTGATTGAATTGACTCCTTAGAGGTGTGAGACCGAGAAATTTTATATTTTTGGATCTGTTAGCCAGGTACATAAATTGCAGACAAAATTAAAGAAAGATTAACATATATACCACTCAATTAATATGTACTTACAAATTTAGCACCTAAACTCCAACTTTTACATATATGCCGCCATACCTATGCATGAAAAGTGTGTTTTACTTTTTAAAAGTTAAAAGTGGTATTGTTTTATGTGATATGAAAGATTTGGATGCTATAAATGTAAAAACCAAAGGTTAGGTGTTAGATATGTAAATACATAAGAGTTGGGTGGTATGTATGTAAATGGCCCAAATCAGAATGGTCTTGTGGGTATACCATAGAGTTATTTTTGTTTGGCTTGTTATGTTCGAACATAAAGCTTTGTGATAAACTTCCCGTCTGTGCATGCTTTGCGATCTTTCATCGTCCGTGCGTTTTGATTTATATGGCTTTTCTTTTGATAGGTTCGAGGGGAAACCAGAAGATGTTCTAAACCCTAAGAAGAAACAATTAGAAAAGATTACACCGGTATGTAAAATCTTTCCTCGTGCTACCTTGATTCTTTCCCGTTTATATTGCACACATCTTTTGGTTAGAATTTTTCTTCTGGTGGCAATAATATTTTTATTTCATTAGCTATCATTATATGCTATTTCGTTATTATTTTATTGGGGAATATTAACTATCAAAACATAAATTTAATGTGGCTGGATTCGATCCTAAAAACCTGTCTTTTAAATTTCATGAATCTATTGAGCTCTAGCTGATTCACACATTTTTTATTGGCTATCAAACACTTCTGTTAGATTGATACCTTACCAATAACACACCTTTGCATTTTATTTTAGGGGCATTTACATACATACCACTCTATTCTCATGAATTTACATATCTACCTCCTGAGCTTTGATTGTTATATTTATAGTACTAAAATCTTTGATATCACATAAGAATATTGCTATCACTAACTTTTAAAAAGTGAAATACACATTTTTATGCATAAGTAAAGTGGTATAAATGTAACCATTAAAGGCTAGGTGTTTGATACAACAACAACAAACCTTTATCCCACTAAGTGGGGTCGACTACATGAATCATTTTTCTCCATTGAGTCTTACTAAGTGTCAAATTTTCATTTAATTCTAATAAATTATTAGTTTTTATACAATATGCTCAAGTTTTCTTGGTCTACCTCTGCCTTTCATAACGTAAGTCGAATCTAAAACATCTACTATTCTAATCTGATCATTATATGGTCGACATTTAATGTGACCAAACCATCTAAGATGACTCTAATTCTGTCAGCCACTGGAGCTACACCAACCATATCACGGATATACTCATTTCGCATTTTGTCTCTAAGTGTAAAATCACTCATTCACCAAGCATTCTCGTCTCGGCAACACCTAACTTAGTTTTAAGCTTCTCTTTTAAAGGCCAACCTTTGACACCATAGAGCATTGTAAATAAATAAGAATAATGTGCCTTGTTCTTTATTTTGACTTGATGTTTTCTTTGGCTGCTTGAAGTTACAAAATAAGGGCTTTTACATACATGCTACTCAATTCTTATACAATTACATACTCGATGCCTAAATTTTCCTATTTATATGCATAACACTCAAATCTTTAACATCACATCAAAAGTACCTCTCTTACTAACTTTATAAAAGTGAAATACATCATTTCAGGTATATGTTTATAACACTAAAGTATTACATCCAAAACATCTCTAAATCCCTCAAAAGCGATGATTTTAATTTCATACTCAAGACATGGGAAAATAAAATCATCAATTTTCAAATTATGCCATCTGCAAAGCAACTAAATGTGTCCCACCTAATAAGAAACGTGCTTGATTTTCTATGATAATGTGTTTTCAACAGCTTTTTGAGCTGCTTTGGTTGCATGAACTAACTGGAACGACTTGTCCTAACTCTGAAATTAAAAAATTCTATTCATTTTTTCTTGCAGAATTTTTATTTTTCTTTTGAAATTACCTTTTGGCCATTTTCCTATTACATCATGGCTATTTTAAATTAATACTGTACTCATCTTCAAATGCATTCTGGTGGATTATCAGCATCTATACACTGATGACAAGGGTGTGGCAACATACAAAGGGATCCCATTCATGACTTCTGCTGGGCCTTGCACGTCTTCCATCACCAATGCAACCATCAAATGATCATGACATCTCATTAAAACAGTTTTTCATGGAGGTGATGATCTTTTCTATATTTGCATTTTGTTGGATTGTTAGGATTGAATTCGTAAAAAAAACAAACATATTAATTTTGAAAAAAAAAATATATAAGTCTGATTTTGAAAAGTGAAAGTGAATTCAATCTTGGTGAATAGAAATGGCAGATCCTGTATTTTTTTTCTTAAATTTTTTTTTGGGGTCGGTGAGTATCGAGTGTGGGATCCTTCCATGCGAGCGGAAATGCTTAAATCACCGAGTCACCATCTCATCAAAGATTTTGATTATGCATTTCAGAGAATAAATTATCTTCCACTCAACACTGATATTTGATTTTCCCCCTAAAGGCACTGATATTTGATGGTGATTGATTTTTGTCATCTATTGCTTCTTTCTCTAGAAGCTTTTCTCAGTGTATGTGTTGGAATTAACACAAGTCTTTAAAGCACAACCCCATGTGCAAAAAGCTAAAATCAAGTGGGGGCAGGGCCAAAAAGAAAAACATAAAAATTCTTTTTTTAGAACTAGGGTGACTTCCTTGAATATAAATAGATAGTTTTAATAATAGTTCTCTAGAAGCAATGCCAACAACCGTGCAAGATGGATTGCTTTCAGCCCCATTGCATTAAAGAAAAAAGGGACATGTTCACGCACACCATACAATTCTTATGTATTTGCATATCTGAACTTTTTAGCATTCATATTTCCATGCTTAAATCAGGAACATCACCTCAAAAACATAACTATTTCCATCTTTTTAAAAGTGAAATACACAATTTCATAAATAGGTTTAAACTTTAGGTGTAGATATGCAAATATATAAGCTTGTGTGGTATGTACGTAAATTTCTAAAAGGCCGATAGCAGTGTTTATAAAAAAACATAACTAAAATAAAGAAGTCAATTTAAAAATGGGATCACAAATGAGCTGAGGTTTACATTAGATTGTTAAAATATGGTAATGGATCAACAATGTGGCAATATGACTATTAGAATCAATAAAGATGGAGGTCTTGTCACGGTGCAATGCAAAGCATCTTTTATAGAAAAGTTCCAATTCCCTGTACACTGCCACTAGGGAAACAAACAAATTGAATAACATATGCATTAGTTACCTGTAAGGGTTGTAAAAATGAATCAGAAGTCAAGTATGCCTGCAGAATATATCTTATAATAGTGCCAATTTTCTTGTTTTTCTTTTTAAGTGAAGTTCTTTTGTTATTCTAACAGTTGCTTGCACTCGTAGTTGAAACTTGAAATATAGTGTTTCTAATCTTAGTACACAATTCGAGAAAATAGTGTCTGGAGTCCGAACGCGATGCACAGGGCCCGTGCACTTTCGTCCTACAATTCATTTGATACTAAACTTTTGGGCTATAAAATTTGTAAAGATAGTTGTGTGGTTAGTGTAGAGAGTTTTTTATTTAAAGTGTGTATTGTAAATATTTTTTTGAAAGAAATTAATAACAATTATAATATTTTACTGCCCAATTTTTAAAAACAGTTTTTCATCACAAAAATTAATGGAAATCATAAAAAAAATGATAATTGAACGGATGCATGAAATTGTATTGAAATTTGGGATGATTTGCTTCATATTTTTTTTAAAATATGTTTGATAAGAATAGTTTTTATACATTTTTATATATAGTTTTTTAAAAAATAAATGAACTTGTTTTTGAAAATTAAATTTCTAAATTTTTTTTTGAGTATTTTTAAAAATAATTATCTCAATCAAATATTTTGTAATTTAAATAAAAATATAAATAAAATTCTAAATAAGTAAATAATAATTAATGTTACTAAATTTAAATAATGAGAAAACTCAAAAATATTATGAAAAATGTTAAAAGATAATTGTTCCAAATTAATAAGTGTGTATATTAAAAAGATTGATATTATGTGATATGATTTGGGGAAATTTAATTATATAATATTTCTATATTGTGAAATTTAATTTGAGTATATTTAAATATATGATTTTTCTTATATTTGAAATATTATTAATTCATAATCGGCTCTTATTTATATGAAAGATAATAGAGGATTTGTGTGTTTTGAGCTGTAATTCTACTTCATCAGCCTATTTTTCTAATCCCCCCGCTTGTTGATATTGGAATAACATCTCCTCATGGATGTAGGTGAATTTTTATAGGAAAATAGAAGAGGATGTTGGATAATAAATATCTCACGAAGTGCATGGAGAATCTTCTCCAGTTAAAGTGTCAACTCTACAGATTTCAATTAATGAGCACTTGAATGATTTTACAAATTTTTTGGCAAATATGTTAAATGTGGATGAGGAGATTGGAGATGAAGACATGACACTTCTTCTATTGAATTCGCTTCTGGAAGTAGTGGCTATTGACAACGATAAAGCTTGACATATTGTTGGTGTATGTAATGCCTTTATTAGAATGCATAATGTTGCTATGAGGGAGATGATCAATATCAGACATGTTTCGAATATTGGGAAGAATTTGCTGTCAGATGCGGTTGTAGAGGCCAAGGGCTACAAGTAGTTATTGAGGCAAGATTTCTGAGAATATGCATGGAGCACTAATTTTTATGAAGGGAGTATACAATCATAATCTTTACTATCTTTAGGGTAGTACATTGATTGAAACTGTGGCTATTGCTAATGTTCTTCCGACGCCACATTGTGTCATATGTGGCTAGATTGTGCTGGAGAGACTCAACTTCAGACTTTAGTGAAGCAAGGGTTGATTAAAGGAGCAAGCACTTGTAAGTTTTATTTCTATAAGCATTATGTGTTTGGAAAGTAAACACAAGTATCCTTTAATATTATCATCCACAATAGAAAGAGTATTTTAGAGTATGCTCACACAAATGTTTGGAGTCCGACGAAGATGATGCCATTCAACAAATGAATATTTTTTTGTCACTTTTATCGATGATTACTCCGAATATGTTTGTGTGTATACTATGAAATTTAAGCGTAAGGTGTTAGAGATTTTCATGATTATAAAAAAGTGAATTGAGACTCGGATTGGTAAAAAGAACTTATGTAACAGATCGACAATGTGGGTCAATATACATTTGATGCATTTTTGCAAGAGTGTCACAAGACTGAGATAGATCGCCACTTTCACTATTTGAGAGACATTGTAAGAAAAAAATTGTGGCAACGAGGATGAACTGAGTTTTAGTGGAGAAAACTTAGAATATGTTGTTTGATGTTGGATTGGATTGAGTCTGTTAGGGTGGGGTCATAAATTATGTTTGTCACTTGACAAATAGTGTGACTTTTGCAGCAATTGAAAAAAAAAGGTTCTAATGGAGATGAAGTCTTCACATCCTGCTAGAGATTATGATCTACAGAAGAAGATTGTCGTTAGCATGAATGTTTTGTTTGTCTAGGCAAGCTTGTTGAAGGTCCGAGACTCGAAGTAGGTGGAGTGTTCTACTAGGATCACAAATATGAGTAGAAGTTGGAGTTTGATGCAACTTCATTTGTTTTACAGAATTTTTCCACTCTACTCAAGTACCTGATCCAGTTGCAACTCAAGAGGTACCTTTTGATAACACCCAAGAGGTGTTGGAAAAAGTGCTTAGAATGAGGTTCTTGCTCAGAAATTTATTATTAAAAGCATGACTAGGCATCATAATTTCTTAAAAATAGGTTGGTTGAGATTCACATTTTATTTTCACTTTCAATCATGGAGGCTGAATTTGCCTCGTCACTAGAAGGAAGCTATGGAGAGCTCAGATGATGATCTTTGGAGTGGAACAATGAATAAAAAAAATTGAGTCCCTTTGGAAGACTGCTACTTAGAAGTTGGTGAAGTTTTCTTCTGTAAGGAAAGTCATTGAGCGCAAATGGGTATATGTACAGAAAAAAGGATTTCATGGAGCTGCTATGTGTTACAAGGCAATGTTAGTGGCAAAAGGCTTTGCACAACGGGAAGGGATTGACTATACCAGTTGTTCTCACCAGTGGCCAAGCATGCCTCGATCTGTATTCATTTAGCAATTGCAGCACAATACAGTCTGATTTTAGAGAGGCTTGATGTAAAGATTGCCTTCTTACACTCTAAATTGCAAGAGAAGATCTATATGTTGCAACCGCTTAGATATGGAGCGTAAAAACACTTACTTTATAGATTGGACAATTCTTTGTATGGGTTCAAACAGTCACCATGATAGTGTTATAAAACATTTGATCAGTTCATGATGGGTTAGGAGATGAGCCATACAATCATGGTGCATATTTTAAGGAGTTAGCCAATGGTTAATTCATCTCTTTGTTTCTATATATCGATGACTTGTTGATTGCATTTGCCAGCTGGATAGAGGTTGATAGGATGAAGAATCAAACATCCAAATATTTCGTGATGAAAGAGTTGGGTGAAGCTCACGGAATTTTGGCATGAAAATTCTCAAGGACAAGACAATTGGAAAAATTTGGCTCTCACAAGGAGCATATATTCAAAGGGTACTGAAGAAATTTGAATCTCATTTTCAGTTGATTTTAGATCAATATCCTAAAGATGATCATGAAAGAAAAGATATGTGATCAGTTTCATATGCTAGTCTAGTGGGCAATCTACTAGACCAAGCACCGCTTAAGCAGTTGATATTGTGAGTAGGTTTATGCATGATTCAGGAAGAAGTCATTGGCACGTTGTGAATACGATTTTGAGGTATTTGAAGGGTACAATTGATTCCAACTTAGTGTTTGAAAGATATGCATCTATTACTGCTTTATGAGTAAGCTACTGATTCATAATATGTAGACGCAAGTCTACGACCAGCTATTTATTCGTATTGGTAGGAGGTCCAATCAGTTGGAGTCGCTTCTTCGATCTATTTGTTTTTTTATCTACTACGAATATTTGGTTTGTACATGATAGTCATGAAGGCGATGAAGGCAGCAATATGGATGTAGGGCCTTGTGGATGACATGAGAGTTAATCAAGAGTCTCTGAGAGTGTTTTGTGATAATCTGAGTGTGATATTCTTTTCCTCAAATGCAGTTCATCATGCTCATAACAAACACATTGATGTGAGGTGACACTTTATTCTTGACTTGATTGGTGATATCAATGTTTTGTTGAAGAAGATAAATATGATGGAGAATTCACATACATACTCACAACGGTACTACCAATTTAAAAGTTCACATACTGTAAAATGTTTGTTGAACATCAAAGCTTCTGACAGATTGTCCATTCAGGCTATTTGAAGGACTATGTGAGGCTTGATTCCTTTGAGAGAGGGGAGTACGTAGGCAACCATTTTGATGTAGTCATTGTTGGGTTA